>JAMFTM010000190.1:0-48502 GCA_023522825.1 Diaporthe ampelina
CAGGTCGCGATAGGCCTGAGTGATGTCTGACGGCCAGGTCCAGTATCCCGTACACCAGGTCATGCTTGTTTCTGCTTTTGTATTCGCGATTCGTGACAAGAAACAATCCATCCCACAGGTCGAAAGAGAAGTGGTCACTTTCCAATAGAAACCTGTAGCCTTCCCAATCGTAATGACGGTACAGGTGGCCCAGCATCATGGGCATTTCGGACCACTCCATCACTGAAGTCCCGCCAACGCAGAGGATTCGCTTAGCGCTCATAATCTCTTGCACAATCCACACACGACTCCAGTACTCGGCACGTTGAATGGCAGAGGCGGCCATCTGAGTCCTCTCCGGGATGTCCTCGGGGTTTGCGAGGAGTTCATTCCGCCCACTTCTTCTAAACTCGTGCACTGCATATTTGAGATCCTCCTGCTCTGATATCGTCAAATCGAGCCAAGCGACTACTTGCTCAGCGTCGTGATATATGTCGGCCATCCGCGGGATCTGCTTCCTCAACTCGCTCTTGCTGCTCTGGTCCAGACAGATGCGATCGGTCCAAAACTATCGATCGAAAATGCCGCGCTCCCACGGGTTGTGACTTCCATACTCCCACGACTCATTGGTTCCACACTCCCATAAGCTGTTCAGGAACTCCCAGAGCTTTTCATGAATTCCGAATGTATACCAATCTCTCGACCCATGGTTTTTTAGCATGATTTCTCGAGTTATATCTGGAGTTCCCCACACGTAGGACGTCGCATCATATTTGATATCCTTGGCAGTCCTGTCAACATGACGGATGGTGCATCCAATTCTGCCACGAATTCTGTCCCTCTCTAGCCGAATGAGCCGAACCGAGTTTTCAGTGGCAAGCTTCTCGTACTTGTATTCAGCCATGGCGGTTTGTGCAGGTCTTCGAGGATTCTTTTGGGGTGGTGGAGTAGATGCTCGCAAGCAATGACGAGATTTGTTGAGGTGGAGGGCTGTTAAGTTGATAACAAATGTGAGAGTGTAGAAGAAAGAGTAGAGAAATCCGGGGCGAGAATAGCCAAAACCTTGCTTCGTTGGCTTTTTATTTCTTTCTGAGCCACCTACCGAGCCTCAAACTTTCGGGTTCGTGCTACCCGAGCTTGAGTAACCATCAGCTTCTAAGCCACAAGCCTAGAGCAATGATGGCGTCTGCAGGGCGATGCATACGTCCATTAATTTGCCGATCAATCTGCCCACCAATCTGCCCGCGTGGTCTGCCAACGTACTAGTAGGCTCACAGGCCAGCTGGCAGGCAACTTTGTCCGACCAGTTAACAGTGGCGTTCTGCCTTTGGTGCGAAGAAAGTGTATATATAGCTTGGAAGCGCGGAACGCGTTCCTATTGCCAATGGTACTCTATTTAACAATGATTGAAGTAGGGAATCTGAGTGAATTTAAGCTAGAAGAACAGTTGGGGGAACACACGATTCTATGTTGACTACAAGGTTAAGACAGTACGGCCTTCTCCCACGTCTTTCTGACTCTGTACATCCGGAACTATTCGGAAAAAAGCTGAAAAGATCACCATGTCCTTCAATCCAGGCTACATAGCACTGGTCGTTTCTCAATGATAGACGCGGCCATGATTCTCAATTCTAGGGTCGTATTGAACTGGCGAGAACAATGAAGACACATTTCCCAAAGCAGAGTCAAGGAGAGACAATATGGGTGTTAGCTTAGATGTGAGACCGGTCACACTCGTGGCCTTCAACTAACAAAGGCTCCTGTAACTTGGCCTTGGCAGTCACAACCCCAACTCCGGTCTCGCAACACAGTTTAGACATGTTACCCTTTGTTCCCTAATCAGTGGTCGCTTTTTTTTTTAACAGAGGCTTCCAAAGCGATACGTGCCACTTTGCGGTCACCGTCGGACATTCCCGCCAGATATGATCCATTGATGTGTGTCAAGTTGAGAAAATCGCCACACCCGAGACCACTCTTCGACGAAATAGATGTGGAGGACGAGCAAGAAGACGAAGACTTTTTAGAGTTTGAGGAAGACAGTGAGGATGTCATGTGCGATGATGACGACGCAGATGAGAGCTCAATGAGTTCCTTCCTTGTATCGTCTGGCTTGTCAAGGACGGGAACATCAAGTCAGTCTCAGTAGGGGTCACTCTCAAGCATCATCTTACTTCTTTCAACGGTCTTAACACCCCTTGACAATAATTATCCTTCCCATAATCAATGGTGAAGCAGACAAAGGAGATCAGACTAGCCGTCCCTAGCAGGCTGAGTCCTCATTCCGTTCTGTCCAAGTAAATAACGGCGCCGGGGAGGGATAAGCTTACCAGACTGTGAAGTATTTGCGCAGCCGACAAATTCACGGCGTTCCTGTCAGGAAATACATCTGCCAGTCGCCAGCTTGTAATAAACCAATGCAGTCGCCTTCGAATTCTGTATAATTACGAATCATTTACAACACAAGCTCTGCTCGGGTGTCCACTAGTACGCGGCCATGGTATTTCTTCCAAACTCCTATAGGATAACATCCTAAGCGGTAGCATCCGGGGGATGCTCTTCAAAGGATACACTCATATAGGATAACCTTATAAAAGATCATAAGATAACTTCTTATTAGATTATAGGATAACCTACTCTAGGATATATTCCTCTACGGTACCCTCCTGTGAGATACTCTGTTACTATAGAAGCTGACTGAAGATATAGGAAGTAGTCGACTCACGGGGACTCCACTACAACGTATCGCCATTTTAAAGATGTGACCGTGGTATGGCAATTGTATATTTGACAACACCACGCAGACTTTTCAGACTATCAAACCGAAGTTCTCTTTCCAAGAATACCCATTGATTGGAAGAAAGGCTGGAAGGGCGTTAATTCGTCAATCTCAGCCGATTCGTTTGGCCACCGCACTACTTCTTCAACCTCTGTCGCCCGTCGCTTCAGTCGATGCAGATAGCCCACCTTTCATCTTGTGCAGCTGCTCTGCACACGATTTATCAGCTTTTTGTACACCGCAAAGGCCCCAACTTAGACATTTTGACATAATGCGTTTGTCTGAGTCTGAGTACAGTCTGACGGCATGCATGTCCCTTGACCCTGTCCTTTTTCCTCTATTGGGCGGGGAGGAATCTGAGCCCAACTCGACCCTTTCTAACGTTCCTTCTTTGGCACGAAGCCGGCTCACTATTGATGAGACAACTCAAACACCGCGCACAAATGCCGTTTTTATTGGCTTTTGCAACAAAATCACGGGAGGGACTAGACCATGGATGCAGGAGGCCTACCACGAATAGGGGCAGCAAGCCAACAGAATGAAACAGATCAGCTGCGTGAGGCCCACCAAACACCCAGCGAGGAATTTCCCAGCTATCTGTGCAGGCACCGCCGCCTACGAGGCATATTGAAAACAAACAGGCTACTGCCCGTAGTTCCAGCGCATATCAAATCATCGGAGATCAGTATCCCCAACTCGACTCCATGGTCAGGCGCATTAGCTGAGCGGCAACGTCATGGAACTTCTATAAAATTCGAGAGGCAATCCGCCGTCCCTGTCCCGAAGCCCTCCATGCTTTCTACTTCATCTCAGCAGCCTTTCTTGTACCAACATTTTCCGTACCCTGAGATCATCCCTCGCCTTCTCTCCCCGCCTAGGGACTGCTTGACGATGGGCAGCATGACCAAAATGGGCAACCATATCGAGGGTCTCGGGAACCAGGCACTCTTGGATAAGATCGATAAACTCAGAGAGCTCAATGTCGGTTCCATGATCTCTCTTCCCCAGCTCATTGTCGTCGGAGACCAGTCATCTGGGAAAAGCTCTGTTCTTGAGAGCCTCACTGGTTTCTCATTCCCCCGGGCCGCTGGCCTCTGCACGAGATACGCCACGCAAATCACTTGCCGGCGAGACCCAGTCCGCAGTGTATCGATCACTATCATTCCGCAGCCAGAAGCGAACGAGGCCGTCAAGCAAAGACTGCGGAAATTCCATCGCTGTCTTGACGAGGTGAACCCACAGGATCTCGCAGATATCTTGGGGGAAGCGAATCAGGCGATGGGGATCCGATCAGGTGCCTGCCCTTCCGGTGAGGAGGATGACGACCTAAACACCTTCAGTGAAGACATCTTAAAAATCGAAATCAATGGACCGAACCAACCAGGACTAACAGTTATCGACGTGCCTGGCATCTTTCGCACAGCAACTCCTGGTCTGACCTCTGACAGTGACATCACCTTGGTGACGTCGATGGTGAAACGGTATATGAAAGATTTGAGAACAATAATCCTGGCAGTGATCCCCTGCAACGTAGACATCGCTACACAGGAGATTCTCAAGCTTGCTAAGGACGCGGACCCTACCTCCTCCCGGACAATGGGAGTTCTAACCAAGCCAGACCTCGCGCCAGAGAGAGCTACGCAGCAGAACATATTAGACCTTATCCAAGGAAAGCGCCAAGATCTGAAACTGGGGTACTGTGTTGTCAAGAATCGTGGAGCCGATGACGAAAATTCCTCTCTGCGAAAACGGGACGACGAGGAGAGTGCATTCTTCCGACAGGAGCCGTGGACGTCTGTAGCATCGTCGGCGCGGCTGGGAATCAATGCGCTCAGGGTTATTCTACATGATCTCCTCATGGACATCACGAAAAAGGAATTTCCCATACTCAAGAAAGGTGTGTTTTATGTGCCTTACATCAAATGCCCATCAATTGATCCTCATTTCCATAGAAATTGCCAAAAGGCTTTCCGAGTGCGGCAAGAAATCGGATGCTATGGGCGTTTCGCGAAGCGACGAGAAATCCCAACGAACCTATCTAGGAAGGATTGCAGCCAATTTTGAGCGCATTGTCGGCTATGCGCTCAACGCCTACTACACTGAAGACCAGATATTCAATGACCGTCTGGAAATGAGGCTGATCACAAGGATCATTAAGCTGAATGAGGTCTTCTCAGAGGTTTTCTCGCAGAATGGTCACACACGGCATTTCGAGCATTTAAACAAGAACGAAGAACATGAGAAGCAGTCGAAGAGTAGGGTTGCAGAGATCGGTTTCGATATACCGGACGCTGCAGTCGATGACCTCTACGACATAGTTCGCCCGGAGCGCTTCCAGTGCCCAGAGCCAGCCAATGATCCTATCATGGACCACATTGACGACATCTTCCAGAAGAGCCGTGGGCCTGAACTGGGCACGGTAGGAGCTACTGTAGATCATCCCGATGAGGACAACACGCTAATGCCTCGCAGGTTGGCGGCGCGCTTCTTGGCACCATTTTCAAAGAGCAATCCAGGCGCTGGGAGGATCTCGTCATCTCTCACGTCAGTGATGCCATCGCTCTGGTGCATCATTTCATTATCGAGCTGCTGGTTCACACCTGCGCCGAAAAGCAAGTGATGACACAATTATGGGACAATGTTCTGCTGGAGAAGCTACAGGAGTCGTATAAACGCAGCATGCGTCATGCGCGCTTCCTCCTAGAGGTCGAACGAGAGGGGAAACCCTATACGTACGACCGCTACTTCAGCGCAGAAATCCAAAAAGGCCAAGCAAGGCGCCTTCAAGAGTCTCTCAACAGCCTGGCGATATGTAGTGACACTGAGGGGCCTGTTATCAGATTGGCCTCAGTCAGTAGCCTAGATATCAACAGGTCGAACCCCGAACAGGTGCGCGAATATTTGCACGATATTCTGGAGAGCTACTACAAGGTATCTGTCAAGCGGTTCGTGGACACCATCTGCCAGCAGGTGATCGACTATTTCCTTCTCAATGGCAAAGACAGCCCACTCCATGTCTTCGGCACAGATCTGGTCTTCGACCTCAGCGCTGATACCCTAGAGATGATTGCAGGCGAGGACCAGGCCACGAAGCAGGAAAGAGAACGTTTGAGGACAGAGATGGAAAGGCTGGAGGCTGCAATGCTGGTTGTGCGTGGCTGAGTGGAAATCGTCTTGTGTAAGATGCATATATGCGGTTGGAGCAGCACAGGGCTTCTTGACTCGAGATTGGATGCCTTTTGTTTTTATTTTACTTCCATTCGTGTTTCCAATGTAGACGTTTTCCCGTACATTCATGGTATAATACAAAATGTCCCATCGTATCACACATACCATTACCGTACCATTGCACACGAATTAAAAAAAAACGTCATAACAGTCCCTCTAGCTAAATTGTGTAGGAGATTATCCATAAAAGGTATTTTGAAAGAGGGAGTCTCATAGTAGGGTATCCTATAAGAAAGAATTCTATAAGAGATATGCTATCAAAGGTCATCTCATTGGGGGGGGGGGTTCCTATAAGGGGTATGTCATAAGAGCAAACCCAATAAGAAGGTGTAATATCAATAAGACGGTACACCATAGGGGGAGCCCTATAAGAAGGTCATCTCATCAGAGTATGTCAGGTCCTCCTATGAGAGGTTCTCCCATAGGAGGCTGGGGAGGGATACAATGACAGCGCAGCAGACAACCGAGCAGAGCTCGTTGTTGTCAAATCCCCAGGGGTACTGCTGGAACTTAGCAAAACGTTGAATTGGAGAGCTCGGGAGCCCCCCGCCATCAGTACATAGATATAGAGCTGTGGTGCCTCTGCTAGTTTCCAATGCTGTTTGCGGGCGCCAAACGCTCTTTACCAACTGATTGAATGGACACAGAACTTTTTCTCCAGTCATCGGGGGCATTATAAGGGTGTTACTTGCAAGCGGAGTGGTTAAGGGACACGAGGCGGCTACGAGGCGGCTACGCAGCGCAGTAGCTACGCAGGAGTAGTAGCACTAGGACCAAGAAGGTGACTGAACTTGTCCTCCTTCTTCCCTTCCAAGGCTCTTTTTCGTCAAGAGCCTGTAATATCTTCGATAGCACTTGAGGTATCCCTATTCTGCCTGCGTAGCTTCTGCGCAGCATGAGAGCTGTGCCGACTGCCTTGCCATCTCTATAGCCGCTAGAGACAAAGTACCGGGTCACCGTAGATCCTGATAGAAATCGATATAAGAGAATTCAAAGATAGCCGCGGACTCTTAGTTCGACTAGGGCGCTTCAAGTGTCCAGGAGCGTGTCTATCTTGGGTAAATTTGCTTCGCCTTGACTTCTTTGATTACGATATATGAATATACAGGATGAGTGCTCACCGTGACATGTCCAAGTGCCAGTGAATTTGTTTGTGTTTACACAAGACCTTTGCCTTATAGATTTTGCTATAAGTACTGGGCCGTGAGGCAAGTGAATTGGACCGCCAAAAACAAAGCTTTCCATTGATTCAAGGCCGCATGGGACGGCGTCGAAATGTTTAAGTGCTGTTCAGCAGACCGACTCTGAAGGGATCGAGGGCCTTGTGTTCCAAATTTCCAGGATAGATGTAACTGTATCACAATCCAACTTGTCGATCCTCTCATTTTCTGTGATGTGTTTTCTGGCTGTCTTCCTGCTCGTGGTCATAAGATTTTCTCGAATCCATTCATGGTTCCCAGCTCAAGAGTCGATAACGCCCCGTCCCTAGTAACCATTCGAGACTGGCTCATCTTCCAATTTTGCTCTGATCATCCACACTATTGTAGCAGTCGATAGAGGATGTGAAATTGATCCCAATGCTAATAGATAGAAGAGCCACTCGTGAACGGAACTCAGTACAGTTTGATCTCGGATGCCATTTATAGTTGCTTGTTATGGGCGGACTCACGAGCAGCCTTGAGGGCGAACAGCTGTTATTAAGAACATCGTAGTGGTTGATACACTGTGTGATTGCAGATTGAAGCGTACAAGTGGTCTCAAGATCTAACCAGATATGGGTGATTTTCTGCACACTATTCTTGTGATCCAGATATGTTGCGATAGTCTGTGTGTGTCGTTTTGGACTGATATGTCCGGGACAGAGGTTCCAGCGTCGTCCACGTGAGTTCTTCCTCCTGTCTCTTCCGCCTTGTTCTCTGTAGGAACTTGGGTGTCTTCATTCCGAATTGCCACGGATGCCGGACTGGTTCAATAGGTTGGTGTCTGCCCTTGAGGAATCTGTTCAGGGTTGGGAGACAGGCGCAAATTAGGCCAATGCTCACTTCCGCGGTTCTACGAGTAGCGTAAGTCGAGATTTAGTGCACAACCTTGCTGAATTTTGGTTGACGGGGCCCACTTACCCGAGCAAATTAAATCTGACAAAGTCCACGGTCTGATCGTCCGATCTCTGGAGCATGATTACCAGATACATTCTAACGAAGCTGGCTGCCGTGGCCACACCGCCGGCCCCCAAAAGCAAATAGACCTTTAACTTCTGCTTCCAAGGCATTGTCAACGCTCCAACAAGTGGAACAGGAGCTAGCAGGACTGCCAGATCCGTGACAGCGCTGATTACGGTATCGGCGACGAAAATAGCTCGCTGGTTGAAGCATTGAGACGGCACATTTAGGTCCCAGAATCCCCTTATCGGTCGGCATATATTTATCTTGATGATCATAACAGGGAGGTAATATCCCAGCATAGCGGCGATGAAGGAGTATCCGAAGATAACGAAGCCGCGGCTGACGTTGAAAACGCGGATCATGACGAGTAGGAGCGTTACTTTGACGAACCACGCGTTAGGACCGTAAACGATAGTGTCTGCGTAAAGTGCCTTGAATAATATGACAAGGTTAGTCATGAGATATGATATTATTCTTTGACGGTCAGGGTTGTTTTGAAGATGTACCTTGAGGAAATTCGTGAATTGATGTGGCGATATCTCCCACGAATGAAACCCCCCACCGAAAGCGTTCACTTCAGCTCATTAGCTAGACGCTCTTCACGAAAAGTATCGATGCCCGCGACGACCTACTCGTGAAAGCTGTTGCGCTATATAGAGTGCTAAGGATCTATATGCTGTTTAGTGTGTATGTTCAATGTTGGTGCTGGCGCATCACCTTACCAGCGAAACAAGGCAACACCCTGGTGGTTTTGACTGTCAGTCAATATCTCCAGAATTTGGGGACCGAGTGCCAAACGCAAAGACGGGGCCATACAGTCGTCCAAGCGGAAGGGGGAGGCGTTCTTCCATCTTATTACATAAAGCCTGAAACACACAACCGGCGTGACGGTGGCCACTGCAAGAATCTGAGAGATGAGGTTGATCGTATGCAAGACATCCTCCGGATTTTCGAAGTCTGGAGTCCGTCCTGGCGGTGCAGGAGTCGCACCTTGTTGCACGTCTGCCATCTTGATCGGTGCATGCTTCGCTTGTAACAACAGTACGATGCGATGAGGGAGCCACCTGCAGCTCGCTGCATTCAAGCCGCGCTACAAAGCGATCAGCTTCAACGTCTTTACCTGATGCTTGGCTTGAGATCTCCACCTAGCGGCGGCCAGGCAGAAGGAGCTTGTTGATTATTGCGGATTATAGGCAGAGTTATACGATTCCTTGTATGATTGTGACACACCCCTTGAAAGATTGGGCCGCAGTAGCGAGCCGACGAGTCAGTCGTTCGACATTCTTCTACATGCCATTGATATTCCCCAGAAAGGATCTCAAACAGGTGCAACCCCAAACCTCCAGTATCCGCTGCCAAGGTGATGTTATCTATACTTTTCCTGAGTCATCAGGATTGGATGACCACGAGGGCCCAGACACTGCTGTCAGGCACGTGTATGTTACCCGGCTTCTCAGCCAAGTCATTTGTTATCTACGCCTGGCCCTGCCCCGAGTCGTCCAAGTTGCAAGACCACGGGGCCGGGCTCCCGGGCGATGCGTCTGGCTGGTCGCCATCGCAACTGCGACGGGACGCACTCCGAGAACGTACGCATGATTTCGCTAAGCTCAATGCCTAGTTTTCCGGACCAGCCGTGATGGGCCCATTTATTCCAGCGCACAGGAAAATCGCAACGTCTCCGCTTGGCGTTGGAAAGGCCCACGCGACCGTGCGGAGCGATCGCGACTTGATAGGCTCTGTGAAACCATGCCAGTGTGAGTGCTGAACTTTATTGTGACCTCCGCGTCCTCATCGGCCTATATGCCGATTTGATGAAGCTCCGCGATTTAGCCTCCCGTGAAAAAAGACCGCTGCACGGTTCGAGCACAAGAACATTTGAACTGAAACTCTAAACCTTGCCATTGACAACTCCTTACGGCTGAGATTTTAGATACTCATAGAAGAACCGTGCCGGAATGAGACTGGCACCCCTTGGGGCCTGTGTATGTATCAGGCGCGATGGAAATTGCGTTCTAGATCATTCCGGGTCGAGAGCCGCCGGTAGATCATGAACCCTGACCTCAGGTGGCCCGTGAATCAAGAGACCTTATGCGCGCAAACCCTCAGCTTATTTTCCAATGTCTTTCTTTCCATTGGGAGGGCGAACTCGGATCCAGGGTCCCAGAGTTGCCAGCCTGGACGTTTATCTAATTACAATCTGATGCTATGGTTCGCGTATATTCTCGATGGCGCAAGCAACGCAAATTGAAGCATGGGGCCGACCAATTGATCCTTCGGAGCTTCCAGGTGCTCTGCTCGGATACTTCTCGGATAAGCCACGACTCCCAACTTTTATTGACAGCTCGGGAGGTTGGGCTTGATTTCGTACGGCCGACTCAAGATATGCGGCTGGGGTCTACGTGAGCACCCAAGAGCCCTGCCGAGTATCATCGAGATTCGTGTTGATACGTTCATGTCACAGGCAAGGCTCGCTACAAATGGATTTCACAGCATGGTGGGTGGGTGGTCATGGCTGAGCCATGTCAAGCAAACCCATGCCAGCGAAGCAGTGCTTTCACAATGGCAATGTGTCAAGACTTTAGAATGGGCGCTTTGATATGAGCAACCCGGTCGCGATGCTCAGGCCCGGAGAAAGACATACCAGGCAGATGGCCGACTCAGCACCCCACCCTCCTAGAAAATCAGGCAGCATGGCTTAGAGATGGTACCACAATTGAAACTCCGGCTAGAGACACCGCAAATCTGCTCAGAATTGGAAGGGATGGTGATATTGTCTCTCGGCCTCAGCAACAACCACCACAGTTATCAAAACCGGAGCTTCGCATCCGCAAAAGCAGAGAGTTTGTACAAAGGTAACTACCTACATACACAGGTACGTAGATATAGCTAACAAGAGCTGGAGAAGACCTGATGTAACTTAGAATTTAAAATACTTAGGTTAATCCCAAACTGGATATCCTATAGGAGGGTGTCCTATAGGAATGTATCCTATCAGAGGCTATCCTGTATAAGGTAATTCTACAGAGGGTTGTTCCAGAGGAGGTTGTGGGAGGTTGTCCTGTAGAAGGTTGCCCAGGCTCGGGTGTCCAGTTACCTCAGCCGACATCGTCACAGCCATTAGAGAACAGGGATGAACCACACAGAGCATAGCATTGAGATCCCCAAGGATGAATCATCCATGCCCGTGAAGAAGCCCAGCTCAGCAAAAGAGCTATAAAATGGAAGTACCAGAGCAGGGAGAGCCTAATATCCGTGTTGGCACAGTCTGCGTGTCTTACAAGATTACAGTGCAGATCAATCCTCTTCCTCTTCCAAGTCTTTTAGGAAATTCCTAGCCCTGGGAGGTTTCCTTCCCCTCTTCGTCCTCCGCTCAGGTCTCTGTCCAACAAGGCCCCTAGGCCTACCTGACAGGACGCCCTTGCCGTCATATTCCAGCTCCACGACCTTGGGACGCCCCTTCTTGCCGCTCGCAACAGCCCTGGTAGCCCTGACGCCGCCATCCTGGGGTATTACTTCGTCTTCGGCGATGCCTCGGCCGAGTCGCACGTTACGTCGCACGCGAGTCTTGGCGCCTAGGGCCCATAGATCGCCCCATCTTGCCTTGCGCGCGTCGTGGTATGCCTGTTTGCTGAAGCTTCGCGGCACGGTCCACCGCTCGATAGTACCTGCTGGTGTGCAAAGGTCGAGGGTGACATGGCCCTTGCGCTTGAGAGGCGGGAGGATATTGCGTGGAAGGGAGAGAGGGTGAGGCCGGTCTGTGCTGTCTGATGCCACACCCTCATAGCCGGCAAAGGCCTGCGTTGTGGCCTCCACGCCCTGGCGTATTGGCTTCACGGCGACCGCCCTAAAGCTGCTGTCAAGAGAGGAGGACGCGTCTGACGGTGTGGGGTTTGAAACCGGCATACCACGGCGGACTGCAATGTAGCTGAAGTCGATGTCCTCATGGTTGCGATGTTTTGCCTCTAGAATCCTTTGTAGAAAGGGGGGACGGATGAACCGCTGACTAAAGTGGCAGAAATCTTTGCGCCCGGGACTGAGGCCTGGACTCAAATACATGGGGCATTTTGAGTGATTCGTGCACGGCGCAACGATCATTCCGGGCTCACGAATTCGCTCCACGTCCTGCTCGATGGCTTCCGGAACACCTTCATGTGTAGGTGGGACGATGAACTCGCCTAGAAGCCTATCGCGTACATCAGCGATAGCCTCAAAGCCTCTTGGATGCCCCTTCTCAAGCATAATGAGGACGCCTCCCTCAGGTGACAACAGCGACCACAGCTGGTTAAGGATGTCTTTTCGCCTGTATTCCTTTTCAAGTGGCATCAGGAGGTGCGTGGCGATGATCACATCGTACACCTTCCGTTTTTGCGGGACCTCGGGAGCGTCAAGTTGTTTTCCCATATTCTCTACCGAGTGCGTGTAGTTTGGCAGTCGTGGCAAGAACTGGGTGTTTTCGAGAAATCGGGATATACGGTGTCGCAGCTGATTCGACCCAACAATGACTGTCCTCTTCCCTGACGGTGCCGGGTCTGCGTCTGCAGTTTCCGCGTCCTTGTCGTGCACTGTATCCCATTCTGCCTGGAGCACGTTTTGCCAGGCTGCCAACCCAGCGCCTCCAGCACCAGCATCAAGCACGCGGGGCCCTTCGCCGTCTGCATCTTTCCGGTTCAGAAGGCCGCGCAGCCATTCAGGGCCCAGCCTCTTGCGCACCTCAACCAGAGTGCTGGTGACAGATGCGTAGATTCCAGGCAGCGCTGTGGCGATAAATGCGTCTGCATCGATCTCTGACATCTTGTGGTGCCCTGCCTCCATGCCCAGGCCCTTCTGCGGTAAGTTCTTAGCAGACCGAGGAGTGGCTGGCGAATGTGGGAGGCCCGGGCCACCGAAATGCTTCTCGGCCGTAGCTCTAATATGCTTAGTGTCCGTCCGCCTTAGCAGTTCCGTAATGGGTTCGACAAAATCTACACTTGGCAGCTGCAGCGTGCTTGGTGATGTTCTGAACTGGCCCTCCATAGTGTACTGGTGCTGGCGCGGGCCCTCCTGGCCTGGGTACCAATCTAGAAGCTGAGCATCTGGTTCTGTGTCATCGATGTCTTCTTCCTCCCCCTCCTCGTCCTCATATTCCTCTTCGATGTCCTCTTCCTGCGGCAGTGCCTCATTTGCCGCTGCTTGCGTTGCCGCTACCACCGCTTCTTGTACGGCAACGACTCTCGCTGCTTCGAAATCCTTTTGGAGTTGTAAGAGGGCATCGTATTCGCGCTGGTTGCTGGCATTGGCCTCAATGTAGTCGAGTTGCGCATCACTCGGTGGCTGCGCCGTCAGCAGCTCCTCGGCAATTGCTGCTTCTTCTTCGCCAGCGTCAAGTCTGGGAATGGACTGCGATGTATATTCCACCTCTTCCAGCCTGCCATGCCGAGTCTCTCGAAGGAGAGTGTTCTTTGCCACACCAATTGCGTCCCTCTGCTCGAACTCGCCAAAAGACCCAAATCCGACATCTTCTGGCCTCGTGCGGCGCAATGGCGCTCCATAAAGCCTTTCGTAAACTGCGTATTCTTCGTTGGACAAATAGCCCTTTGGGAGGGTGTCGCCAAACATGCGCTTCGCTTGTCGGACTATCGTTTCGGGATCTTGGTCTGGTGGTAACCGTGCCTCGTTAGGTCGTGCAGCGAGTTCTTCTTGGACCTGGCGTGGCGTTTGACTCTCGGCTGCATCTTCAGTGCGTCCTTCTTGGAACTTCCTTGTTGTGGTCGACAAGAGTCGTGCATTTTGTCTGCGGCTGCGGAACCTGCTTCTCGTGACGGTGTGCCGTGTATTTGGAGCTATAGCAGGACTAATCTCTGCAATGGAGTGCACATAGAGCTTCAGAATCTGAGCCGTACATGACGGACAGGTATTTTGCAGCCTCCTGGCAGCAAGCATGGCGGCAAATTTGTGGCGTTGAGAAAGTTGTAAGAAAAAAGTTGACGCAGGGTATGTAGATGGCCCAACCGGAAGCCCCAAATTTCAAATATGCGGTGCTTCAAAGTAGCTTTTGCCGCCGCGCGGGAGACGTGCCACTGACGCGGTGGGAGCTCCCCACTCAGCGGCCAATTAAACATGCATGCATCTGGCCCACTGATGGGATTCTCGATGTCCATTCCGCATTACTAACACTACCTGCAAAGATGGGCTTTCTGTAATCAAATTGCACTGCCTGTCGGCATCGTGTCCTTCCCAAACGCCGATGCCCCCGAAACCCAAGAACGTGCTCCGCTGGTATCACCCACGGCTGCCCTGCCGACCACGCCGCGGACTGCTACCTAGTTATTGTAGAGACCATGTCTAATCGCCACCAAGATCGGCTAAAGTTCGGAAGGTGGCCTTGGGGGCCGGTTTCTTTACGCCGCCACCGCTCGCGGAGCTGCTTGAGGTGGTCGCAGGTGCAACAGGATTGTGTACGTTATATCTGGAGCTCTCGGCGGCTTTGTAGGGGTCAAACTGTGATGGCGGCTGTCAGTATGAATTACCCCCCGGGAGAAAAGTCCAAAGCCGAGGAGTCCTCACCGAGAACAATGAGACCAGATACAACCCGAAAAAGTTGATGACCGCGTTCAGAAAGTTGTTTATGTCCCACTTGATCGGCCTTCGAAGCGAGGGCCGGGATTGTGCAGCAGGACCACTGCCCCCAAGGGTTCGCCCAGGGGCGCTGAAGCCAGCTCCAGTGGTGGGACCTGCCAGCTTGACGGCCTTCTCTACCGCGGCTGTCAGTGCAGGCGGGTTTGCTCCCTGTATGGTATCGATGGCTTGGCCGTTCTTGAAGATCATGAAGGTAGGCATTGCGCGCACGCCGTACTGCGATGCGATTTCCTTCTGGTTGTCGACGTTGACCTTGGCAAATGCAATGCGCTTCGGCTTGGAGAATTTGGTCGCAAGGGACTCAAAGGTAGGTGCGATCATTTTACAGGGACCACACCAGTCGGCATAGACTAGAGGGAGGCAGGCGATTGTCAGTTCCAAAGCTGAGGGGCTGGCCAGGGCA
Source organism: Diaporthe ampelina (assembly GCA_023522825.1). Classification (NCBI taxonomy): domain Eukaryota; kingdom Fungi; phylum Ascomycota; class Sordariomycetes; order Diaporthales; family Diaporthaceae; genus Diaporthe; species Diaporthe ampelina. The sequence continues at coordinate 15,164 of JAMFTM010000190.1, forward strand.
TGACAGCACACTCACAGTCGGCCACCACGATGGTGGACTGCAGGATTTGTCGCCATTCGGACGAGGACCCGACGTGGACAGCCATGTTTCCTCACAGATCGTCTCCGGTTGTAGGTTCAATGTTGTAGACAAAGCGTTGGACGGGAGAGCTGCAGCTTGGACGCCAGTTGAAGGTGGGCGTAATCTGGCCGGATGCCCGCGTCGCTGGCCAGTCAGCCAGCCAGGTACGTGAGCACCTAGCAGGTAGCAGCAGGTGTGTAAAGTAAGCCTCGGTAGGTCAGGGTCCGTTGGGGGGTGGGGGCCAAGATGGCAGAAGAGGAAGGCGGACAGCGATAGAGGGGGCAGAATCTCTTATCGGGAATTGTTGCAGGTTTTCATTGAGAGACGATCCAGACATCTCTGGCCGTCACTCAACGCTCTCATCGGTGTCGACGGTTTAATTAGGTGTCGTTCCATCATTTGATCATGTCTTACTCGGCAGATCACAGGGCCAAGGTAAGTTCCGCATTTATTGTTCCTATTTTCCCAGCGGGCGATGCGCAACGTCGCTAGCAACCCCGGCCCGAAGTGGGAATGAAGCCAGTCTCGCCCTCTCACCAAGGCCGCACCCACGAATTTCCAGCCTTGACACAAAGCTTCCCGGCTATGGTGGACTGCCATACTGACTGGCTGGCCGCAGAGGAGGAGAACTGACGATGACGGCGAAGATGTCAACACAAGCACCTTCAAGCCATCGGCTAGATTCCAGCCAACTGGTGGCCGTGACTTCACGGTTTCAATAGCTGTGCCTGGCAGCATCATTACAGAGTATGTGGACACCTCTACCATGTTGGCTGTGCGTGCCTCGATGCTAATATAACCCAGCCTCAAAACCGCAGATCAGAGAATAACGACCACAGGCCGCATCGCCAGGGCACTGGCCGTCTTCTGTGTGGACGAAGTCGTCGTCTACGATGACAGCCCAAATGAGTCTCGGCCACGAGCTGTTGACAAGGACAGGTACACCGGCGATACTGATCCGTGTCACTTCATCGCACATGTTCTTGGTTATCTGGAGACGCCCCCTTTCATGCGCAAAGCATTATTCCCGCTGCACGATAACCTGGCCAGGGCTGGTCTGCTGCCCAGTCTAGACATGCCGCATCATCCTCACAAGGATGAGTGGCTGCCATTTCGGGAAGGATTCACGGTCAGAGGACGTCCCGATGGCGGCAAAGGGTGAGCAATCAAGCATCTCAGCCTTTAGACCTTCGCATCTAACCAGGACCCAGAACATCCGTGGACATTGGGCTGCAAAGGCCCGTGACCATCTCCGAAGAGATCCCACCGAACACGAGGGTGACTTTGCAGTTCCCCGACCAATCACTAAAGAATCCAGAGCCAGTGCATCCACAGACCCCACGCACGGAGGCAGGTTACTACTGGGGATTTTCTGTCCGAAATGCGAGCTCGCTCTCAGCAGTGTTCACGGAGAGCCAGTTCGAGGGCGGCTACGACATGAGCATAGGCACATCTGAGCGGGGAACACCCGTCAACAAGGCCTTTCCTCCCTTCAAGAGGCAGACATTCAATCATCTTCTGATCGTGTTTGGCGGGCCGAGGGGTTTAGAGTACGCCTCTATGAACGATCCAGAGCTGGGTGGGATGGGTATCAGTGGAGGCCGGACGAAGGAGCTCTTTGATCATTGGGTCAACGTCCTGCCGAATCAAGGCAGCAGGACCATTCGGACAGATGAGGCGGTCCTTATTTCGATGACAGCGCTGAGAAGACTTTGGGATGACAGTTGAAGGAATGCGAAAGCACCCATGACCGGGTACGAGGCAGATAAAACAGGCGTCTCGAACGCCGGAGGCTCTCACCAAAATCTTGAACGCGTGGCTGCATCACCAGCCCACTAGGTACGACCGCGTCCAAACGGAGCAAGTGGTGTTTTTGAGCTAGAAGGGGGTTGATGCCGCGACATTAGCGGATCGAACGTCAGCTATATTACAAACAAACAAGAAATAGCAAAGCACTATCGGCCGCTGTTCCGAGTTACGCTTATACGGACCTTAGCTGACCCTAATTCAACTCGATCAATATGATTAATCTGGATCTCTCAAATCAAGCTTTCGCTATGGCCTGTCATCGCGTTGGTCGGGAAAGACTTCCGGGTCAGCCCCTGAAGAATTGTGGGGAAGTCAGGACATGCCTGGCCACTTTTCGGATGCTGAAGCTCCTTACTTCCCATATTGAGGACAACTGCGTAAGCGGGATCCCACACGTGTCAATACAATCGAAACAACTATGATGAGTCTCTGGACTTGAGCCTGTTCGTGAGGGATTGAAACATGGCTCGGATAATCCCCGAACCAAACCCATGTGCCTTGCCTTTAGAGGTCCCGCCAGTTGACGCACTCAAGCATGTCCATGACTTCAATGATCTCCGCTGCTGACTGCGCGTATATCAAGCCAGCGAAGGGTAGCTGTTCTCTGAGAAAGCTGGGCAATTTGATGCACCGAAAAATTTCCAAGTTGCTATCATGAAGTTCTTTAACACTCTTCTGCTGGCGGCAACGTCTGTTACGGCACTCAGCGGTAAGGCGACGACGACAGTCAGTGTATCAGAATACTTTACGAAATAATTTTCCACTAACGAATTTTTTTAGCGCTACTACGATGGCTTGAAAGGAGCCTGTGGTTGTGGAACCGGTAACAGCGCCTTCGGGTGGCAGGTAAGCAGCTTGGTCAATCCTAGTTGTGCACTGCCGCTGCGCAATGATGGTTCCAAGATCCAGTTTTGCTCTGCTACACTTCTTTTCTCGCTTCTCGAGGTGCCCTTGGTTACCTGAGGCTTACGACCCGCTAACCTGGAATTAATAGAGCGGTGGAAACGGCGTCTACACCGCGGCTGGTTCCACTTCATTGTTCGGCACTGCAACATGGTGCGGTTCCGGTTGCGGCACATGCTTCAAACTCACCTCCACCGGCTCAGCGCCTTCGGGCCAAGGAACCGGAGGGGCGTCGGGTCAAAGCATCACCGTGATGGTCACCAACCTCTGCCCATACAGTGGCAACGAAAAGTGGTGTCCTCAAAGGTAGGTAGCTGTCCACGCCGCTTCCAAAACAACACCTGCTGATCATTTAACAGCGGAAATAACGAGTACGGCTTCCAGTATCACTTCGATATCATGGCTTCCAGCGAGGTGCTCGGCGATAATCCTATTGTGGACTTTGAGCAGGTGACCTGTCCTTCTACACTGTCGTCGGATTACCAACAGTGCCAGTGTGCGACCGGGGGATGAGGAACACATATCCACCCATTGGTATAAGCTATCAGTACACGATGTATTCTGGTCCATGATGATGAGGAATGTTTTGACCAGCGAGAGGCATGAATAAATGTATGGTTATGACGCATGGCACGATACGTCACATATACTACTATCGTACTATTGCCACACCTCCAACATAGGTGATCGTATGAGAGATTAGAGGTTATCTTGTAGGAGGCTGTCTTGAAATAAGGTATCCTACCGGATAGCCTCTTGTGGGGGGTTAGAGGCTATCCCGTAAGAGAGAATCCTGGAGTAGACCATCCCATAGGAGGTTGGGGAGAGATATCATGGCCATGTAGCCGACATCCGAGCCGAGCCCATTCACATCTCATACTTCAGCTTGAAGGTCGGCACTCATGACACAATGGGCTTACCGCAGACTCTAGACGCTGACATCGCATATACAGTCTTTCCTCTTCTCTCGGGCTTGCAAGTTGGTACATATGTAGAGTGCTGGTGGGGAAAAGTGATTGCGTAGGCAGCCAAGCCTTAGATTCTACGGTTCTCATCCAATCGTTTCCTGAGAGGTTCATATGGGATGACAGTGTGATTCTGTTGAAAACACTTGAAAAGACCCATCCTTCTAATTTGTAATGCTCCATGATCTTCTGTTCCAGGCAATGGTCCGACATAGCTCAGATACAGCCTAGCTACAAGCGCTTCCCATTGGATGTCGAGGTGCATGTTTTGCTCAGGCCGCTCAACATCTCCAAAGATTCAAATCCACCACAAACTAGAGCAGGAATTCTCTGAAAACATCAATTGAGATGTAAAAGTTGTAAGGGGGCTCTTTTGGAATCGGCATGAGCTATGTGAGCTGCAGTAGTAATGACTAAAAGCCACAGAGCCTAGAGATGCCTGCAAGACAGCTTGCTAGGCTTTGATATGTTATTGACTTTGTTTCGCTAAGGACATGTTGAAGTCAAAAGAAATTTTCCAGCACAATCATTTTGACGAGATGTGGTCCTCGAACACAAATTTTCCCGATGCTCATTGTATGATACTTGAGGCCGGCACCTTTAACAAAGGGTTTATGCCAAACAACACAAGTTCGATACTATACCAATAAATAGTTGGAGCAGGCTGCCTAATTGCAGGCAGAATAGCTTCTTTCAAGTGAAAACATCTAGTGGAGCTGTCGGAACAAGCCGAATCCGTTTCAAGGAGGTAGATATTTTCGCCTTTCGAGTACCTGGACTGATTGAATGCAAGACGTACTCTTGTATATATATATGGAGGCAACTCCCCTCACTAATTGTTTCGCACAGATCTTGGGAACAGAAAGTACATATGTGGACCAGTCACTCGAGTTCTTGCAATACGGAAGAAAAGTGAAAGAATATGTCAATGTGTTGATGGCGTGATGGCACCCATTCCTAAACGTCAGACTCAGAAGACTGGGATCACCGTTCCTTCAGGTGAGTACCGCTCATGCCAATCACCGATTCCTGGGTGAATACCTGGATATTTAATTCAGTTGGGAGTTTTTTGTGCAATTAAATGCACGATATGTGGTTACGAGTGTGTACTAAGAAAATGCTCGAAACAGAGTGGAAAGAAAGGATCCCAGCTTTCTTGTTCAGGGGGTGGAAGTCTGAATCAGGTGGCAATTCCGGGCTCAACACCAAAAAAGCTGTCACTCCTCATGCATTCTACGGCTCGCACGGGGATCCAGGCGACAAGTCGATCTCCAAAATTCCCGAGACACAGATCAAGTCGGAGATCGTGGGTCATCTTGGGGGGAGCCTTGTCAAGAGCCATTTCAGTTCGTGGGCAGCGGATCTCCAGACGGCTCTGGAGTTTGCAGGCGTCAGCAAAGACGCGCACATTGCTGTATTCGAGACCTCACTCCGGGGGCAACACAACGAAATATACCATGTGCCCGCCCTCCATGCAATGGGTCTTACTCAAGATTACTACTACCCCGAAGAGTACCTGGTGTATGGCCCCGTTTCGGGCGAAGCGTACACGTGCGTGTCCGTAAGGCGTCTTCGCGACCTTGGTTTGGGCTTGACCGTGGCATCTCGCACAGGGATGAAATCAAAAGTCACAGTGGCAGAACTGAGACACTCCGAAAAGATTGCTTATGAATTCCGACCAAAGTGGCATATCGATTCCAAGGGTCCTGCCCTGTTCTTGACAGTGTTTGCTGCTGAACTGGGTCGTCTTTTGCGTGCAGCGGATGACAGCAAAGGCTGGTCGCAAGAGGAAAACAAAGAGATCTTGTCGTACCTTTCTGCACTAAAACTCGTGGACCAAGCTGCGAAGCAACCTCAGAAGAACTTATTGGTGAATCCAAAGACCTTCGTAGAAGGATTTCCCCAGTTGAAAGCAATGGTCGACATTCTGATGACACTCGAGCTCAAAATTGACCGAAGGAGATCTAAGATTTCCAAACTATCATCATCCAACGAGCCACCGAAATCAGGCAAGAAGAGGAAAGCTGAGGATACGCAAGCCTCAAAGGATCCGGCAAAATCTAACCTTGAATCTATGCACCCCTTAGACGCACAGGCATACTTACTGAGAGCCAAACTCGTTTCAATTTTGACAGAGAAGCTTGAAAGCGTCAAGTCCGTGCCAGAAAGAAGCGTGTTGGATGACACTATGAATTCCAAGCACCTATCGGCCTCTCATATCGACAGACTGATCAAATGGGCCCAGGACTTCGATGCTGAAATGCATCGTGCAGTAATTTCGATTTCATCACCTTATGCGTCTTGCATTGGACTGATCGGGTCAATGAACGAGGAGAAAACCAGTCGTGCCTGCACAGATTCCCGACATCAACTTCCCCGACCACATACCCACTTGTACACAAAAGACTTGCCCAGGGGACTTCATATGAGCGAATAAATTGCGGAGGAAATAGAAGGTTGTGAGCAGGCCCACTTGGCCGGTCATCAGTGCTGGGTATTACCTGTTGCGAAGACCTTGCGCTGGACCAATTCAAGAGACTTAGGGTTTTGGGAACGCTGCACTGGATTATAGGATTGGAGGATGGTTGTCTGGACGAGGAAATGTGTTGTGCGCCCCAATCCATCTGACTTTGAAAAGCAATGGGCTCTGAGTGGAGAACACTGAGAGTCAGACGGGCTTTCTCTTCGAGAAGACAAGGAAATATCTCATGAATTTCGGACTGAGGCATAGACGAAGATGAATAAATGTTATTGAAATTTAGGTGGCTTGATGCAATTTTTCTGATCTTCCTTGTTGCGTCATTTTGCAAGTATTCCAGGCCAGTTCTGCTCTCGTCTTGGTAAAGGCCAGCTCAAGTAAGTAATTTGGACGGAAAATCAAGAACAGAACATGATTGAGACTTGCCCCGAGGGAATGTACTGATCCACGCCTCTGAGCCGTGGGTTTGGTCTTATCTTGTCAGGACTTTTTCCAACTTGAAGATGGAGGACAGGGTTGTCAGGCTTGGAGCAGTCCAGAGCCGGTTCTTTTTGCCATGCAATTATATGTCTAAGTTGAACAAAAGCCTGCTGTTTGTGGAGGTTCCAAAACTGCCTGGGCAGTAGACGTCTCGCCTCGCTTACCTGCCTGCCCTGCCCCTTCCCTTCTCCATCTCACTACTGCAAACGCCACGGATTCGCGGATTTGGTCTCCTTATTTTCTCAACTTCCCATGCTCCCTCGTCGATTCTACTGAAGATTTCAATTTCGAGCGTGTCTAGTTGGCACATCACAGGTGCAAACTTCAGTGTCGGCCCAGCCCCCGTCCCCAATCCTCTTTCGCGAGCGACACGCCAAGCTCTTTCCATCTCTTCCATCGAGCACAACCCAAAGCCTTGTCTCTCAAGCTGTGAGCCACCTCGTAACTTCCACTGATACATTTTTGAAGCGATTCAAAAGCGGTCACCGTCGTTACTGACGCGATCTGCAGCCCCGGCCAGTGTGGCTGCCAACCAACATGTCTAGAAGAATCACTCCACTGTACGTGTTTGACGACCCAGCCGAGTACCACCGCCGCCACAGCCAGGGCACCTTGGTCGAGTTTCAGAACGAAAGCAAAGAGATCAATGCGTTCAATGAGAAGCAGATGGCCTTCAAGACCTGGGTGGTTGCCAATGTTTGGCAAGGAAAGGAAAAGTCGGGCTGGATGTTCCTGATCCGTCCTGGAGATCAGTCCCAATATTTCCCAAAGGAGGGAGAGACTTGCGAAATCTTGATACTTTCCAAGTCAGGCAAAGTCCAGAGGTCCAAATGGCTCGACGCTGAGCGTGTCGACAACCCCGCCGCTTCGATGGGCCTACCGGCAGATGCTTATCGTCTGGCTTCTTTCGAAGTCAAGGTGCCGAAGGATATCGCAGCAGGTGTTCTGCGCCCAATTCAAGGCGATCCAGACGACCTTGAGCACGGACGCGCATCGAATAAGAGCAACAAGTACCTTCTTGGTGACAAGAAGGCAATCATGGTTAACATCAAGTTGAGACTCTCATCTGCTACCAAGGACGCCGAGTTTGGCGCGGTTACCAAATTGGCGCTGAACCCAAAGAACGACCGAACTCAGAAGCAGAACGATGCCTTCTTGTACTTGATGGACTTCAAGAACCCGCGATTTACCGTCAGTCTGTTCAACCACTTCCCTCACCTAGCCGATCCTATGAACAGTGGATTACTCCCAGCCAAGGTCATCACTATGTTGAAGGGGTTCAACGAGCATCAAATCACCGCCTACAGGACTGTTCTCGGAGACCTGCCTTGCGGAATATGCATACTCCCGGGAGGCCCTGGAGCAGGCAAGACCCATTGGAATTTGGTGCTCACCACGGCCATACAATCCAAGAACGAGATCTGGCTTGCCCCAGGCAAATCCGAACAGCGCTCTGCCAAAGTTTTGTATCTGATCGATATAAATAAGCCTCTCGATGACGTTTCAAACAAGATGGTGAAGCTGTACAGGACCTTGGGCCTGAAGAAACACGCTGTGCGGCTCTACGGATGGCGCTATAGAGGCGCTGGCACTGGGAAGGTGGATTTCTCTGACAAGTTCATGTTCCTCGCGAGGTTGAACAGATACCGGAAGCAGTCCTTCAACCCAGACTGCTTGGCTCCCACCCTCGACGAGCTCGCGTGGGACGTTTATGATTCACAGAAGACAAAGAGATACAAGGTTCTGTACGAACTGATGGGCAAGGCAATGAAGAATGGGAGTGTCGCCAAGACAGACGAGTTCAAGGACAGTGTGAACCAGCTGTACCGTGATGTTCTCAGTCATGTCGACTTCATAGCGACAACTCCTGTACCAGCCGCTACCGCATTCGATGGCTATTTCAAACCGGATTTAATTGTCTTTGATGAAGCGCCCCATTCCCGCGAGGCTTCCACTTTGGTTGCTGTTGCCAGTTTCGAGCCTCTTGCATGGATTTTCAGCGGTGTAAGTTTGTCTGAAAATGTTGGAATGAGGCTTCGTTGTGGTGAAAATTTCTGAACACCGGTTAGGATCACCGCCAAACCCGGCCCTACGTTGCCTCAGACGATGTTCGAGATAATCCTTGGGTCCCCCAAATGCTCGTCAGCATGATGGAGCGGGCAGACCGAGCAGGAGCGGTACCACATTCTCTTCTCATCAACCACCGCGCCTATGGAGGCCTCCAGCAGCTCGCATCAGGCATGTTTTACAACATGAAGATGATAAGCGGCCACCCGGACGAAGGAATCTTCCCGCCATCTGTCCAGCACCTCCAGCGATACCTGGAGCGCTTCTTGGATCCTGGCCAGATATGCCGTGAGCCTCGTCTGATCGCCTATAGCCCCAGGCGTGGCGAGGTCAAGGTCGGCACTAGCTGGTTCAATGAAGATCACGGTAGGTTTCCGCCCCATTTTCGGCCTACACAACAAAGAATCTACGGGCTGCGGGCTTGAGATCTCACCATGTTTAAGTTAGCACAAAGCCTCTTCTTTGGTACTTTGGCAGCTGACAGCGAGTGCTAGGATGTTGGGTCATGGACCGAGTCATGGAGCTATTGCAAGACGCAAGTTTCCGGCAGGTCGGGAGGACTGATCGTGGAACCATCCTCATCATTGCTCCCTACAAAGAGGCGTACCAGAAATACAAGAAGTCGATCAAGAATCTACCCCAGACGTTTCAAGCACGGCTGGGAGTGGAAGCCCGGCTAGAGGCTCGCACAATCGACACGGTCCAGGGAGGCGAGGCAGATTTCGTTTTCTTGGACCTCGTTCGTTCAAGTGCTACGGATTTCACGGATGACCCCAATCGACTTTGTGTCGCCCTTACGAGGGCTCGTCAAGCCGAAGTTATCTTGATGCACCCTGGAAGTAAGTTAGTGCTGCTCGGCATGTCCTGCTTCTGTTAAGACGGAAAATGAGCTAATGCTCCAAAGTGTGTAGGGGAAGTCGCTTTTTGTGTAAGATAATGGCTCATTGTGAGAAGCTGGGACAAGTGGTACCTACGGTGAAATCTCCGAAACAGATAGCTGCGGTCCCAAGCGAGGCGACGGCGTTGGAACGGGATGCAGCTCGTCGGCCTGCGATCGAACGCGAGCGTGCAATGCTGGGGTTGGAGCCACGATTCGACAATGCCAGTCCAACTGGTTCCTTGCCCAACAAGCCTGAGCCTGAGTCAATATTCTCCACTCAATTTTCGAATATGGCCAAGATCATGGAGGATATCCTGGAGAGCAATAAGAGAAACCGTTCTCAGGCGCAGGCTCCAGGCCACAGCCAGTCCGAAACAACACAATCCCGCCCAGCAATGATTCCTGCCTACCACAATGACATACGGTCTCATGCAGGTGGCAGTTGTGGACCGATTGGAACACCAATACCAGCTCAAGAAGGCACAGAAGCTCCCCCGCCGGTCATGAACAGCGATGAACAGACGCCGCATCTGTCGCGTGGCGGCCCAGCCCCCAACGGAGGACGTCCTGATGGATCATACGGTGGTGATTTCTCGACTAGCGGAAGACCTGATGTGAAGCAGCCGGGACTTGCGAATTCTCGCTGGGTTACTCCCGAGCAGCGAGCAGCAGTCCGACCTCAACCTCCTCCGGCTCTCCAGCCTGGTCTTCGCATGGTGTCTGGTCTGAACGGGTATGCCCTACCACAAGCGGTTGCACAAGCCCAGACTCTCACTCAGCCCGAGAATTTGAGTATTCGGTCAGCCGCCTCTGCTGAGCCTTCTGGTCGGGCCGCTACCAGCCCCGCGGCGAGCGGCAACGGAAGAGCAAGGGGCCGCGAGGAGACCGGCTCGCTCCCTGCGGGCCAGACATGGTGGTGATGAAAGATTCCGTGCCTGACAACGTGATGGCATGAAATGTGGGCAAACGAGTCATCAACCAGTCTAGGGGGGAGTACTATGATATTGCTGGTCAGCCTGACGACAGCTCATCGAGAGTCATCATACGGCCATAATGAATACCGTCATGGAGACAGCTCGAGGTGAACAAAGAGAGGATGGTAGATCCAGAGTCGCAATAAGCCGCTAACAGTGCGGGCTGGTGCTTTTTAGCTTCTCAAACAGCTGAGACCGCTTGTGGTACAGGTTGGCCACGGTTGAATTTTGTACATAGATGTAACCTGCCTCGTGAGATACTCAATGGTATTGACTTGGGGGATAGGAAAACATGCGCTTGTTATGAGATATGTGAGGTGCTTCCGCATGCGTGAAATAAGATCCAATGCACTGCTGTAAAGTTTCGTACCTCCCTGGCCAAATAATATCTTTTCAGCGCATGCCCGGGGGATTGGCCCTTGTGGGCCCGGCAGTGCTTTGTCACATCCAGCCACTCGGCCGAGTGGCGCTGGTACGCCGAGTGGATTGTGCAGGGGTCGCCTTTTCAGGCCTTTGGTTTGGAAGTTTTAATAGACCTTCTGCCTAGGTCCGCAGAGGTCTTGCTCAGGAGGCCATCTCATAGGATTTTATTCAGTAGGAGATCATCCCATAGGATGGTGTCCCATAGCAGGCCATCCCCTAGGAGGCCACCCTATATGAGATTGTTCAATAGGAAGGTATCCCAGAAGAGATATCGCATAAAAGGGTAGCCCGTAGGAGGTTGCCCCGTAGCAGGTTATCATTTACAGGATGTTGTCATACAGGGGTACATGCTATGGACGCACAGCGAGCAGAGGTGGAAACCAAGTCCGCAAAGCCTTTCCCATATGAAATAATTGCATGGGGATCTGGTCCCGTCCCAAGATAAGAGGCCCCTTACAAGAGGTAATTTTAACAGGAGGTTATTTTTGCAAGAGGCCTGGAAGTGAGCACCTGAACAACCCGTTTTCGATGCGATTACCCAGGTAAAACCCGCACTATTTGATGATTATTGTTGTCTCAGACGAATTGTGGTAAAAAGGCGGCGTGCGCAGGCCATGCCGGTCCGGCGTGGAGATCAGGGCGGAAAGACCCGCTCGAATGGTCATCTGGAAGTTTGGCCGCGATGGACGTGAGATGGTCGGCCGGCAAGCCGATCGAGGCGGTAAGGCTCAAGGCGATGGGAGGCCCCGATGGGGAGGCCACATATCTACACGGTGAGCTGGAGGGTGCCGAGACGTCGGGCCTTGCTTTCTCGTCGCTTGGTCGGTGTCCTCGAGCTCGCTCGGCACGAGTTGCACCGGGCAGGAACTCCCGAGCGATGCCCGGTGGGCTTCTGGAAGGTTTTCCTTGCAGCACGTGCCCTGACTGCATTCGCCGGGGATTCCTGCCGCCCGGAGTGACGACGGGTGGCAGGGTGGATGGCAGATTTTGAGTGCGTAATAACAGCACACGGAGCCAGGCTTGCCAGGGAGCCAGGGGAGCTCAGCGAACGGTGGGCCACGTTCTACAGATCTGCTGTCCGCTGCTGTGCCAAGGCGAAGCTAGTGTAGCGTGAGATGCACGGTATCTCCTGCGCATCGGATCTTGCCTGGGCTGCTGGGGTGGTAGGATTGATGACAGGGTCCGAAGCTCGATGCGTGTGGCTTCAGAGGCTCCTCCTGATCAGGCTTTTAGTGCACAGCAGGCCTCTCTCTCCAGGCATTCTCCACCACCACCGATGGATAAATACTTGGGTAGCACAGACGTGGACACAAGGGCTGGACCCAAGGGCGGAACCCAAGTGCCAGGGATCAGCAGCACAACAAGATGGGCATGGGCATTCACAACTTCGCGATGCACAATCAGGATTCCGATCAAGTCGAGCCATCTGGCCAGGTGGTGTCATGTGTGTTCAGATGCGAAAGTTGAGAGACACACACAAAGGCTTTGGCAGTTCCAGTGCTACCTACGTAGGTGTTCCGCAAGGGGTCTAGGCGTGGGCAGAGACAATGCCGCGATCGTCCATGAGTCTGACGTCGTCGACCCTCGACGGCTCGGAGTTCGGCAGTCCACAGCTGCCATTGCTTCTACCGGGGTCTCCGTCTCATCCTGTGCCGCGTCTTGTTCTATCAACCACCTCCAGCGCAGCGTTCGATGTCAGGAACAGTGAGAGCTTCATGGTTTTGGTCGACGTAGGGCTGTAGCTTCGATCCCGTGCAGACCGTGCGATGTGAAGGTATCGTCGAGGGGCGTCCCCAAGACCTCAGAGCTTCAGGGCATACAGTGATAGTACACTAGAGCTCCATGCCAGGGGTGGTTCCGCCCCGCCGTCCGCCCAGATGCCGAGCAAAGACGAGAGTACTGTGCACAGTAGACATCCCGGGAGGCTCCTTGCGAGTCACACATGGCCCATTTAAGCTCCCCACATCCTCGTGCGCGGAGTTGGTGGTGATGGTGCAGCTTATAGTTAACGCTTGTGGCGACACAAGCACACTGCACATGTGAGTTATGCTGGAGGACAGGAGCCAGATGAGGCTGGCAGCTGGCATATTGTAGTGTAGGTGCAGGAGGCGCATGCTAAACCTGCATAGACCTATCTTTTGCGGGCGGTACGTACTTGTAATGGCGCAGGGGTCTGTCAGGGACCAGAAGCAAAAAGTGGGGACTCCAAGGAGCGACCGCTGTCTGGACTCGTGCTGATTAGGTACTTATTGACGTCTCTCTGACCCTCGATCTCCGGGTCAGCCTCCGCCTTTGGATATCGCCAGGCCTGCTGTGGAAACAGTCCTTTCTTTCCCCGTTTGCCTCTGGTGTGCCCCATCAAGGCCAGCAATGTTCAAAATGGCCCCCTCCTGTCCAGCAAGGGCTCCCGTCCCGCTCCCAGAGCTCTGGATAAGGGCCTCCCCGGCATCCGTAACATCTCCCCTCGTGCCCCCCCTTGTGCTTCTCGGGAGCCTCTTCAGATACTCGGGAGCTTCTTCAGATCCCAAGCTCCAGAGTGTCGCCGCCGCCCTCGTTTTCGTGTCGATCGAGGCGGACCGGTTGCCACCATAGCAATTAAATCTCTTGATAAAAGCCGTCCATAGCAGAATTTGTCTCGTCCCTCCGCCTAGGCCGCGTCGATCGTTGCTAGACCACATATCAGTCCATCGACGTAGTTGGTCAGCCATCGGGTCGCCCTCTCCACACTCCCATCACAGGAGAGGCGCCGCATTACAGTACACTGTGTCCGTTGCTTTTGCTGGGAAGCTCTCGGTACCTAAATTTTCAGACTGCCCTTCCAATTGGGCCCCAGGTCCTGTCCAGAATTCAGGGTCCCCATCAGAGACGACCCCAGGCAATAATATCACCAGCCCGCCGCTAGAGCTGTGCGGTGTGCGGCCGAGCGAGCGAACGAACAGTCCCCCCTAGCCCTCTCCGTTCAGCAACTCAATTTCCAGCCCTTTCCCTCTCCGGCTTGGCATTCGCCGTCATATGCCGAGAGGTTGGCCCCCTTCGAGGCACATGTGCTGAGCCTCACCAGAGTCCCAGAGTTGCCTTCCACTTTCAGCCTCTCGTCCGGGATACAGGTGATGCTGGGGACAAGCCGACACTTCTTTTTCGCGCTTCTTCCCGCACAAGGCCGCCCCTGAAGAACAATATTTTCCCACCTCGCCATCGCCCCATTGCCCGAGGGAACTTGACGCCTGGAATCGCCCTGCTTGGCTGCTACATCCTAGCTGGCGCACCGATTTTGGAGTCTATGACACAACCATTCCAAATACAACCTCCAACCCAGGTTGCTGTTGTCTGAACTTCATCTAGCCGGGAAACCTGCCGAATGTTTCAGCCTTCCATGCACTGGGTCACTTTTCTCTTTAACTAGACTGCGGCCGTGATTCTTTTTTCACGGTTTTGTCTCAAGCGGGAAGCCGAAACTTTTCGGGATCCTGTACTATCTTCGACCCACGCTAAAAGGCACAGAAGTGCTCTCTTTCTCCAGCAACTCGAAGCTCAGGGCTGAAGTTGCAATTACCTCGACACTATGGCCAAGTCCAACATCCTAATCTATGTCCTCCGGCATGATTTACGCCTATCGGACAACCCAATATTCCATAAGCTCGCCACCCAGGCCGATCATGGCTTCACGCACCTCCTACCGGTTTATATCTTCCCAGCCCAGCAGTTTGAGGTCTCCGGGTTCCTCAAGCCAGGCAATTCTTCTCCCTATCCCGAGGCGAGAAGCGCGGTAAGCAAAGTTTGGAGGACCGGGCCGCACCGAGCAAAGTTCATCACACAGTCCGTTTGGGATCTGAAGCAGTCACTTGAGTCTGTTGGCAGTGGACTGGTCATTCGCGTGGGACTGGTCGCCGATGTAGTCAAAGGCTTGCTGGACGGGTTTCGAGACCGACAGGACAATGTTAGCGCTGTATGGATGACAGGCGAAGAAGGAGTCGAAGAACGCAGGGACCAGAGAGCAGTTTCGGCACTCTGCAAGAAGCTTGGAACTGATTTCAAGCTCTGGTCAGATGAGAAATATTATGTCGACGAGTAAGTAAATTCTCCGCACCCTCCGAGCCCCCTTTCTTGAAGAAGACCCTATCTCTCGTGCCTTCGGCGACGCTGACCAGTGTATTTCAGTCGAGATGTCGCGACGCCCATCAGCGAAATTCCCGATGTGTTTACCACCTACAGAAAGTCCATAGAGCCTTTGAGATCCCGGCCGCGGGCTACACTTCCCAAGCCGGACAGCGGAAAGCTTCCTCCCATGGTCGAGACATCGCATATACCTGATCAACACGGGCCCTTTGCCATACCGACGAGCTACGACGATTTAGAGGCTGCTGTTCTTTCTCCTGTCAGGAACTTTCTCACTGGGATCCCTCCGTATCCTGACGGCGCTGAATCTGCACATCCTTTCCAAGGTGGAGAGACCGCAGGAAACGAACGGTTACGCCACTTAATCAAGACCGGTCTCATGTACAGCTACAAGGAAACTCGCAACGGTATGATTGGATCGGCTTTCAGCACCAAGTTGTCAGCATTTCTGGCTCAGGGGTGCGTCACTGCACGACAAATACACCATGAGCTTCTGAAGTACGAGGATGGAACGGATTCAGAGTACAAAGACGCGACGGGCTACGGAAATGGCGAGAATGACGGTACGAGCGCCGTGCGCTTCGAACTGCTGTGGAGAGACTACATGCGGCTTTGTACGATGAAGTTCGGAGCCCGCTTGTTCCGAATTGAGGGTTTCAGAGATCACGACTACGAAGGAGACGGTGAAGCCAGTGCGAAGAGGCCAAAATGGAAATCGTCTGTGAAGGAGGATGCTCTCCCGGAACAGAAGCCGAGCCCAGATGAGGTTGCGAAAATCATTCAGCGGTTCAACACGGGCACGACTGGCATGGGTCTCATCGACGCATCGCAACGCGAGCTCTTGCACACCGGCTATACATCTAACAGAGCACGGCAGAACGTGGCGTCCTTTCTCACGAAACACCTCGGAATTGACTGGCGTTTTGGGGCGGAATGGTACGAGATGATGCTGGTCGATTACGACGTGTCTTCCAACTGGGCCAACTGGCAGTATGTCGCTGGCGTTGGGAACGATCCCAGGGGCGAGGCTCGCATTTTCAACCCGGTCAAACAGGCCTTCGACTATGACAAGGAGGGCACCTACGTGAAGACCTGGGTGCAAGAGGTGAAACCGCTGGAGAAGCTCGAAAACGTGTTCCAGGTGGCGACGACACCGGCTGAGGAGCTCGAGAAGGCAGGCCTGAAGGACAGCATCATGGTCACGGATCCGGTGAAGCGGATCGAGTTCCTGGTCGACGGCAAGCCCAAGAACAACAAGCGCCCGTTCCACCGTGCGCGTGGCTCCCGGCGGCCACCCAGTGCCGGCGCTTTCGACAGCAACGGCCGGCCCATGAACCAGTCAAACGGCGCGGCCGGTCCGGGAAGCTCAGACGGGAGCCCTGGGCACAGAGGCTCCCCACATCGTGGTCGCGGCGGGGGCTACAACAATGGTGGACCGCGGCGTGGCTTCTACAGTGGGCGCGGCCGGGGTCAATACGCCGTTCCGAACTACGGCCCGGGCTATTTTGGTGGTCCTCCAGTCAATGGCCAGATGGGGTCGTTCGGCCGCGGCGCTTATCACAACATGGCAGTCAGAGGTGGCTTTCAAGGCGGATACCCTGCGCCCTACCCTACCGGCCCTCCCTCTTAGCGGAACAAGGAAAAGCCAAATGTAGGATAGAATGATGAAGCGTGCGTTGTAATTGTCTAAAGGGAAATACCTGGCCCAAGTGGAGTAGAACAATTGGCGTTAATTGTACAGTATTGCATGACTTGGAGCATTGAATTCTCGCGCAATCATAAGACGGTTTTCACACAACACATTCGTTCTGCTCATCTAATTTCCGTGATTATCCCATGGTTCCAGGATCGTTGGTATGCAACCGATACAGGATGGGGTGCTAAGCGGCTCCTGTTTCGCGCAAAGACAGTAGAGGGAACGAGAGACCTCATTCATTTACAACGTTAAGGGCGATTCAGAAAACATGCCTACCAAGATAAGTGAAAATTGCCGGAAAGGCTAGAACCATCAGCGTTGTGGGTGTTCTCTTGCAAGCCATCAAAGCATGCGTTGAGTACGCAATTGAGAGGGCGACTCTTGCGCCCACGCTCTTTCAGTTGTATATTTCGGCTTCTTTATTTCTGAGACTGGACCTTTTGGACGCTGGGCTGGTCAAGCGCAAGGTCCCCTTCTATATATTCCGTACATGCTCGCTCTGAGGTAATAAAATCTCGGTGGGATCCTCCATGAGGACAGAACCTTTCAGTAGCCACCGACGTCTCCTAGGAAAGCGGACCATGGCTCCCACACGTTCGCATTCCCTCACGGGGCGCGCAGTCTAGAAGTTCTCGGGTACTCTCCTCAGGCTCATCGACTTGGGCGCCACAAACAGCGAGCGGCACTGGACGCACGTCTTGCCGTCGACGGTCTCGATGCTGGCGTCGACCCAGACCTTCCTGCCCCTCTTGCCCCTCTCCCCGGCGGGCAGCTCCTCCTCGGGCACGGCGCGGGCGCGCAGGACGTAGACGTCGGATGCCAGCGTGGGCCGCTTGTAGACGATGTCCAAGTTGGCGGTGAGCACGCCGCCGCCGGCGAGGTCCTTGAGGGCGGCGCGCGCGGAGTGCTCGTCCAGCAGGGTGGCGATGGCGCCGCCGTGGACGACGCCGGGCCAGCCTATTGTCCCCGGGCCCAGGTAGACGACGGCCACAACCTCGCCGGTGGAGCGGTTGTGGAAGACGTGCTGGTAGGCGCCGACGCCGCGGGTGCCGGCCAGGGGCCCCGTTGTTATGCGCTGGGGCCGCGACTCGGGGGGGATGCCGTCGTAGGCGTCGTGGTGGAAACTGGACCACTCCGGGTCCGAGAGGAGATGCTTCACCACGGGGAGCTCGGCGGCGGCGGCGCGGATGTCGGCGGCGAGGGCGTCGTCCAGTTTGGTGCCTGGGAGGATGGGGGGTGGGGGCGACACCACGGCACGGACGACCGTGCCTATGGTGAAGCCTAGGATGAGGAATATCGTAGCAGAGATCAAGCCCGGGTGGCTTCTGGGCGGTGGAGGGTGTGAAGGGTCGGGGTGTTGTTGTGTGTGGCGGGCGATTGAGGCGGTGGTGGGTCTCGTGGGCTGGTCAAGGAACATTGGCGACGAGGTGGAGAAGGCGTGGGAGCAGGGAGGCATTCGGAAGGCAGCTGGTGGAGGTGGCGATGTGACTTGGTGTTGGCATGCTGCCCTTGCTGCCGACAGGGCTCGAGGCTGACTGGCAGCGATGCGCCGTTGGGCTTGTTGGGCCAGCATCGAGCCGAAGCGGCGCCGTGCTGACAACGACGGCATGGCTCTATCGTCGGCGGCCGGGCTGTGGCGGCATTGACGGCTCAGGGGTGTTGCTCGGGGCGGCGCACACTCGAATGGCTGGTGATGGGCTCGTCGTGAACCGCAACTTGGAGTTTGGCCTGGCTGGCTCATGCACGCAGGGACCCCACTGGAGAGCCTCGGCACGTCACGCACCACTGCTAGTGCTAGCGGCAGGCATCGCTCGTCTACCTCTTTTGGCCCGCCATTGCCAGAACTAGCGTTAGCAGGGCCGAACTGCCCAACTTCAACTCTTCGTTCCTCAGACAGAGGGACGCGATGCTTCTGCCAGGACGCATCACATGCTCTCTCTTTTCATCCCCCATGCCGATCAAAGCCGCCCGCCGTATGGAAGATCAAGCACCCCTTCAGTCCCTCGCTGTGAGTCTTCGGAGCTGAAGGACCGCTTCTGGTCAGCGAGGGGACCGACCTCGTGCGTCCTGTCGTGTTCTCGTGCCACGACGATAGCTTCGAGCCTAGCGGCACGGGCCGTCAAACGGCACTCAGCAGGCAAGCCATAATCATCAATCACATGCCTGGTTGATCGCATGTCTTAGATCGCACCCGCGTCGGTCAGGAGCTGGCTCGCGAGCGCGCTCAGGAGCTGGGGTTCCTCAGCGTGGTGGCTTGGCTGCCTTCTCGCTCGGTCAGCTCAACCGGGCACCGAGCATCACGATAGTCGTCGAGTTATGTGTAATCCATTGGGATTCCCGTCCGCAATGCCACCTCGGTCAACCGCCCTCTGAAGCCACAGGCCCTTGATCACCGCCCTGGTCAAGGCCCAGTTTACTTGTGTGAGGCAGAAGAGTGTGTTGCAACCAGCGCTTTTGAAAGCCGCACACTCGTATACGTGCCGTGCCGTCCAGACCCCGCTGATCTAATGCGGAGAGTCAGCATGGTTCGTGGTACCTTGATACCTAGTTCTCACCACCAGCCGCGGGTCAGTTTGCATATTTTGGAATGAACACCTGCAGCTAGAGAATGCCTGCCGCGGCCTTTATTGTCTGTCTGCCTGCTGATAGAAGCGCGGGCTCGGCCGGCTGTGATACTGTTTGGTGGTTCACTGGACATACTCATACAAGTGTCACCTCTATCCGGGTACAATAGCCTTCAGCCTGGCCAATGCTTTACCGATGGGTAGGTGCATCTCGGTCAGAGAATATGACGCTGTTCAATATTCTGTGGCAACAAATCATGTCTAACATCTGCTGTAGATTTTCGAGTTGATGTTTCATTGCAAAGCCACGGCGTTCTTATCCCACAGAGTGAGGCCCACCCTCACCGGTCTGGTATCTCATGCTTATGGTCCACACGGCATGATACATGAAAAGGCTGAACATCAACTTGAAACATGCGATAATGGCATTGAGCCCGAAAACCCATTCGACCAGTGCAGACGAGCATTGACAGATCGACCTTGGTAAATATAGGTATCCAGGAGCACTCAAATAGCCAGACCATGGGGCAGTTTTCGCCTTCTTACAGGCCAAGAGATACCTCGGAATGAGGCAGTAGTTTGCGATCAAGGCTGTCCCACCCCGTGAAAACCTATCACACAATATTAAGAAGTGTGGTTCTCGGCCAACTGTCTGATCGATTTGTGGAAAGGCGAATGTATGGCGGATGCTCTTGGGGTTGTGTGACAGTTTCACCTTGCAACTCAGAAACCTTGGAAGTGGACAAAAGGAGGGGCTCCGGCTCACCGGGCTACGACGCTGAAAATAATTGCCTTACATTCCTCGTTTGTCCTCGTTCCATGAAAGTGCCTTTTGTGCCGTGTGGGCAACTGGGAGGAAACGTCCGGCTGGCTTGATCTCAGCTTGTTGGGGCCGCTGAAGCCGTGTGTTGCGATCGAGGCTGGGACATGCTACTGAGATGAAAGTTTGTATAGATACTTGTGTGAATATGTAACCAGGCGTACAGATCACCAGGTCTCTCCGTGGTACTAGACAGAAGTCCACTGCGTTGTAAGCAACACTGGATGTTGGGATGTTGGTGGCCGCACTGGCCGGGCACGTGTGTGGGCAAAGGCATTTCCAGGCGTCAAGCAGACCCTTTCTTTTGAATCCATTGGCAGCTTCCAATTGTTTGTTGTTGGGCGTCAGCAGAGTGCCATTTTGTCTGGCGCTCAATACTGATCAGCTGGTCCTGAAAATGAGCATTGTGACAGGCATAATTCAGCGAGGCTCACAGAATTGAACAGGCGGGGAACAGACAACGATGCTGCCTTTCCGCATTATCCAACAGTTTGACCGGAGGATTTGAGCCGTTTGCTCAAGGAGCTCGCTATTGCCTTGTTAGCAACTCCGGTCATTCTTGTGCAATATTGCATATCTAATGTCTTTTTGTGTGGTGGACAAGTTTGTGTATGCTTGACCTTTAGGTGTCACACAGCCCCAATCCATTTTGGACTCGCAAATAGAATCCTTCAGTATCACGGCCCGATTCCGGTGGAAACACTGAAAAGACTTGAGGCTGGCTGCCTACAAGGCAATAAGAGCCACTTACCAACAGAGCAGCCCACCTGCGGTGTGTCTGTTGCCTGAATCAACGAAATCAGAGACCTAGCCGTTGACTACAGGGCCATCCCGGGATACCTCGCTAAGAGACAAGCATGTGTGTTGCAAATTAAGCCCCGCGCGGGGGCTCTTCGAGGCTTAGACATTGAGCAAACATAGAGGCTAGCTAGCCTTGTACGATTTGAGGAGCAATGCTTGCCTTCCATTGAATGCCCGGCTGGTAGGCAGAGACCAGGTGTTCGGGGCCTGGGGCGGCTGCTCATGGCTTGTTCAGCCAATCATCTTACATGGGGGCCTGGTACACCTGTCACCTTTGCCGCGCGATTCGCTGCGTGCTCAGCACCGCATGAACACATTTCAGCCGCAATGTTGGATATTAAAAGCGCCTGCTCGTATAATTTGATTGATCTCTTCCGAATGGCAGACCATATCAATCGAATCTGTGCTTCTCCCGGTTGGCCCTTCTCCTGCCGGAAGCTGATCCGTCCGCCCTTTGTTGAAACCGGGAAGTGACCGGGAACGAGAGCTGCCTTACGAGGCAGACAGGCGAGCAAAGGGGCAAGGCGGTGTTGGACAAAAGTTCCGCCGGATTTCTCGCAATCGCATACATGGCTGAATACGTTCATACCTGGACTCCCGGTCGAATCACAATGAGGGGGTTGGCGCATCGCGAGATCTGAATTCGACTAAAGCTAGTTGCCTCGTTTACCGTAGTCCTCGCGATCTCTTGGGAGTGGAGAACAAGGTTTTGGCGTGCAGGACCCGCAACAAAGGCAACAGTGGAAGGTACCCCTCGGAGTGTCAATTGTGCTTGGAGCAATTGATATCGATCCAGTAAAGACTAAGATATACCTCGATGAAATCTGTGTAACAATGAGCTCCGTTTTCAAGGCACAGCCATGGGGCCAGAGAATCGATCAATTCTCATCGGGAAAAGAACACGAAAGTTTGGGGGCTGGATCAAATAAACGGTTGTCAAGTGGGTTGGCCAGCAGTGGGGGGACATGAGAGCCTAAATATGGTCGCATTGCAGTTGACCGGCTTGGGCCCCGGGCCAGAGCTAGCGGCCTGCAGCGCAGCGCGCACTGTTTTCTGACTACCTTTTCAGCTGGATGTCAGTCCAGCCATTCAATAATTCTCGAATGGTGCTGCTGTGCTCGTCCGCAAATGGACAACTGTGCGCCCGTCGCATGCATCTATTCCGATCCGGCACGAAAAGTGGTTGTACGACGGGACAAGCACGCAGACCTCAACGTCCCTTGTACTTCCCAACGGAATCTGGGCCATTCTACTCACATCCACTCGAGTTCTGCCTCAATTCCTAGGAGACATTACATGCCTGCCGCTGCCAACATAATCCCACCGTTGCATATTTAGATGACAGCTGTGCATGCTTTCCCAGCGCTTGGTGGCGGGTCTCTAATGCATCCACTACGACCGCGGAACGACCAGACTGGTCGAGAACTGATGGACCCGGGGGGTCACACTGCATGTCAGCCTCATTATTGGATGCGAGAGGTTCAATTCGGCCGTTCTTGCATTGAAGAACAGTCGGGTCACCTCAAATCAAGTCTTGGGGCTGTTAAAAGTCCACCCCACGGACCTCAGCGCATACTAGGTCCGGCACAGCGAAGGTTCGGCTGGGTAGATACAAGATGATATGCTCCACAACCTCAATCAACACGGGAACCAACGTATGAACCTAGACTTGTGTAAGCTGGGGGCTCGAAATCTCATAGTCACCGAGTAGTTCTGAACAACAGCGGCGAAGATCAAGACGCTGGACTGGTGAGGAGTTCTCGAAGAAAAGTTGAGAAAAGGCGAAGAGGTGGATTTGCAAGTATTGTGGAAGTAGGGAACACATCTAGAGCGGCCACATATTATAGCAAAGGAAGAGTAGGGAGAAAGTAAACAGAGAGACCTTGTAGAGGGATTATTTTTATATCTCTGCAGGGGCGTCGTACAGTCATGCGATTGGCTCAACCCGATGCGGCAAAAACGACCATATCAGTGCCCATCAACGCCAGACATTACCTGCTGAGCTCACTCGACTCGCTTGGAATAATTAGACACGCCTCGCCCCTGTTCCTGCCACATGACAAGCGCCAATTGGGTCGGAATAGGGCTGGTTGCAGATAGCTCACCTTGACTCGCGGTGCTGATGCCACGCCTCGAGTGGTGGCTTGAACAGTCCGAAGCTGTGGGGCAGCCAGGCTCACACGTGTCCCAGTAAGCCTCAAACTGAAGCCGTGGCCAAGGAGTAAAGATTCGGTCATCGTCAAGAAGTAGGACAAGTCTCTCCATGCCCAGTCATCCTAGGAAACCGCCTCATCTCTCACACTGTCTGACACAACGTAACGTCTTGATATCTCTAAGAAACCATCTCCTGAAGTTGCATGGACCTTGTTGACGTTGCCTATAGCCCCGTCTGGCACTCAGGGGGTGCCAGCCTCCATGATCTCTCGCCCTGTTGATGTGTTCAGGTCTAACGACCGCCCCGCCTGTTCTCCCGGACGCCAACGCCGATTCGTGTCATGAAAGGGCACAGAAGCCCCGCCTCGTACAGGCAACCACAACGTGTGCTCGTCGAATTCGCTGACGAAGATCTAGGTGTTATGCCATCCTCGGTTTCCACCGAGCAACTCCGCAGGAAAATGGGGCGTCTCTGCGTCCCTGCCCAATATAAGGCGACTAAGTCGGCATTGCCTAATATTGGGCATGCGAGTGCGGCTTTCGCCTGCTGAGATGTACAGAGTTCCTCATGGAACGGGTACAGTCGACTTTGATGAGAAGTGTAAGGTCTTTGAAATGAGAAGAGCCCTACCAGAGACGTCTGCTACGAGGGTGTCAGTCCGATACGCCAGATTGGATATCTCAGACGTGTGCTCACTGTTGGACAGCGACGAGGCGACCATGATACGGCCTCATCAATGACAACAGATCAGGTTTATATGGTCGCACAAGGCTTTGTGTAAAGTCGGCATGACCCTCTTGATTCGTAGACGCAATCTGTCGAGGAACGTGTCTAGCACACCATCGCCATCAACACAGTGGCTCATCGATGCCTGAGCTGTTCGTGTCTCGTGCCATCATCATGTGATGACTACTAGATCACGATGGCTACGCCCAGAAGTCTTATTGGTTTATTGCCACACGCACCAGGGTACCGAGGGACTCGATTCGACGGAGGCGATCAGGCCGTTGTGTTGCGACGCCCATCATAGTCGATGAGTTTCACTCAGTCGTCGCCAGTAAGAGTCGGAGGCAGATCATCCCATGCACTTTCGATCATCACGTAGAGATCCTTCGCGAGCCCTGAAACTCATCTCATTGGGACGCCAGAGTGTGGCGGGTATCTTGTGGTTTCTCTCTCTCCTCTACTTTTCTCGCCCCTAGCGCAGCTGTCGCGTCCTCCGAGGTCATGTCGCCCCTTTGTGTATCCAGAGAGCCGAAGAGGTCACCGTCATAAAGAGCTTTGGCGGCGATGGCGAAAGTCAATTGGTGGCGCGAGAAAAAAAATTCTTCGAACATATTTTTTAAAAAAAGCTTTCAAGTTGGAACTTGTTCAATCACTGACGTGAAGTGCCTCGAATGCCGCCGTCACATACGATGCTGGGGTAGGGAGCCGGGGTAGGATAGACTATGTTTGACTGGGCCGGTAGGAAGAAAGGTCCCCACCGGAGGTTCAAGTCCTGGATCACAGCGACACAAGGTAATTAATTGGTTAGCTAAAATGCTGGCTTCTCCTTGAGAACCTCATTTCTCTTCCGGGGAGCCGCATCGATCAATCCTTTGGGGTTGTTTCTTCCAGAAGCTGACGCTTGCTGAGATCAAACAAACGCGATTTGAATCATTCTGTACTCCTGTTTCGTTTCGATATCCTCCACAATAATTTTATTTCGTATCTCTATACATGGCCCTTCCACACCTCTCGAAACTCTTATTCTCGTCCATTCGCCGCAACAAGCGGCAAGATCACACACAATTGTTGTGAACCCTTCACTTGGGGTAATCACTTGTCCCAGGATTAGATCTCTTTGTAATACGATTTGCGAAGTAAAAGAAATGGCCAAGGTCCGACATTGAGGTGCTTTGCTCGATCTGTTTGAGACATTGCCACGATGAAGCAAGTGGATGTTATCATATACATTAGTTGAGACCACTCTTGAAGAAGTGCCTCGAAACTTGCGTCATTTGCTTTCATTTGTCAATGCACAAACTGTAAACACTCTCGAATCTATGCCTTCGGTTGACTTATGATAGCACATTGTCAATTAGCTGCTGAGCCACTTCAGTTGAAACTTTGAAGGCATCACTCGATCCACGTATATTTCTCAGGCCCAGGCCCGTGAGAACAGGCCCAACAAGCGAGTAGACTGATGTTCGCCCGCACGTTCCTTGAGCAGTCAGAATTGCCTCATATGAAATCCCTCGTCTTGAAGCTTGGCAAAGTCATTGGACCCAAACAAGTTTTACTGTGCGGGCGGGCGCCAGGCAATGAGTAGGAATACTACAGCCATGACAAATCGACCCAGCGATTTCCAAGGATTACAGAACGATAGGTTTGTTTTACTGCTTATCCTCGTCTTTTAGGATCATTTCTGAAGCTGTGCTGCCCTCAACTCAGCGCTATCGCCACTGGCGCAGAACCCGATGCTACCTGAATTAGCAAGAAATGATTCTAGGCAAAGCGTTCATCGGGATGCCCGGAAGATTCCTCACCGCCCGCATGTGTTGTGCATACGCTGACTTGCGGGCTTTGCGGGATAAAAATTCTGAAGGCTGGTCGTACAGGGTGTGTACGCACAGCACTTGAGCTGTGTCGCACCTGGGTGGGAATTCTGTAACTGGTCAATTGTGCGCATTGAAAAATTTTCACCGCTTGTGATCGTTCAGTGATACCTGAGAGCGAGCATTGATGCGTGGTCACCTGCCTACCTAGATGAGCATCAGTCTCGCCTCATTTGCCTTGCTCAAGTGGACTGTCATATTAGCCGACGCTGCCTTCCCGATGGCTGGGAGGGCCAACTTGGTGGTGCGTCTGAGTGCATCAAACCTGAATACAATTTTTTAAGCAACAATAGCGCTCAAATACAGGTTCCTGCATTCAATGGTGTCGAAACGATTTTGATCAGTATTATGGACCAAGCTTCTAGAAAATTATCATGGGGTTTCAAACAGTCACGATCCATTCTGCGTATACCCTCTTTAATGGGACCGGTCTAAAGTCCAAGCAATGCTCAATTCACATTGGTGAATGTGCTGTGAATGAACGATTGCGGCCCTGAAACCTTGGAATCGGCATTGCAGTGGCCCAAACAAACAACGCCGTGATCACGTCGCTTTTCTTATCATCCGTATTGGGAGGATTCCTTGGGCATGGCGCATGTAATAAAACTTGTATTCACACATCTTTTGGGCGGAATCTAACGATGCATATTATGAAATTAAGCTATTTACCTTCTACCCCCTCCAAATTGCATACCCAAGCGGATTGAATTGTAATAGTCAAAGTCATCTCGACGATGTACCGCTTGTCAGTGGTTCAGCCTGAACAAAGCTCCAATGTGATAACGGCAATTATGCTGATATCATACTTATCGTCTTGGAGATTCTGCGTGAACCGCATTACTCACATCAGTTTATGCTCCCACACTATTTAGCCACAGAGCCTCCCGATAACTACGCACCATACGGCACAAATTCGATGATCAAAACGTAGAGAACACGGCTCCCAGCAGAAATTGTTTCCATCCAAGAACGAGAGCCAAGATGAATTGGCAAGGCTCAGCTGAAAAGTGAATGAGGCTCCAATGCAACGATCACATGTTTTACGCCCGACCGTAGCGCTGACTCTAGGCAACCTGGGGTTTCAATGAGTTGGTCTACAAAAGGACATTGGACTCCTTCAGGCTTATTGAAAGCCTTGCAAGAAGCATTGTCCTCGTCAAGGTACCCCGGGCAACAGAGTGCTGGTACATCACACCATTCTATGGTCAGAGTGTGATCATAATCTAGAAATGTGACGTTCTCGGCAGCCAAAGGCGGCCATGATATTGTAAGGCGACCAGCCCGGAAGCGCAGTTCTAGGCAGCATGCTAACATCATCATGATTGTTGGCCAGGCTCGACTTTGCCTAGCTTATGAAGGCTCACCTCGCGTCTCGTATCTCGGGTCATCCTAACGGGCTCAAAACTTCTTGTGCAAGCTGAACAGGCACCGACGTCGAATCATGTACCCTGCTAAAGATTATGATGGAAGAAGGGTGTCAGTTACGAGAAGCAGATGAAGGTGCTGCCTCACAGACACAGAAGCGGCTGACCAGCTTGATCCTGAGAACCAGATCGCCCAGTTGCGGGATGGACTGTCCAATGAAGGCATGATATGGGCTCGGGAGAACATGGATCTCACACCACTGTGAGAAACATTGCCCCTTGCTTGCCCCTATCTTCGGAGCACTGCAAGGTTGCAGCGTGCAATCCAGGATCCTTGGGGACCAGTCATCTCTTCATCAGCTGCCATAGCTCTCGTTTTCAGGAACAGACTTATGGGTCGTGACTGGCTAGGCAACGAATTACCTGTTCCTGGAGATGTTGGCCACCATCTCCCAAGAGTCGTTGACTCATCGAGCGGCTATCTTGTCGTATATGAGACAGCGCCAAGTGATTGACGAGCAATTAATTCACGCTTGTACAGCCACGGAGAGTGGCAAGACGTTCAAGTGTTCTGATGGGTGCATCGATATCGGAGTTGCCTTCCGCAGCGAGCTGAAGACGAACTTGTTCAAACCAGGCAGCTGCGGACCCATGACGGCTGGACCAGATATCCCGTGAGCGGCGCGCTGAAGTGTCGTCGGTCTGACGAATCATCTGGTGATCTAGAAGCACCCAGAAAAAAAAACTTCTGAAGGATTTGAGGATTATCGACAAATGTTTCCCTATTCATATCTTATCCCGGCTGTGTGCCGAAGGGAGGCGTGGTCGAGTCTCACAGGCGTGTCATCGTTGGCCAGGCCGCACATTCTTGGTCTCGCCTGAGAAGTGGTGGCAACAGTTGGGAATTATATCTTTGAAGCACGGAGAGGGCTCCTGCTTCTAGGAAGGCTTTGGCGGGGGCGAAGTATCGATTTTCACGATATCTCTCACGCCACTCGCCACATTCATTGTCGCGGTGGTAGCCATTGTGCCGTGCACAGCCACATTGTGCATACGGCAAGACCGATTGGTCAGCAGCGCGGGCTGTGTCAAAGCTGCATCCAAGCTGCTGTGACCCGAGTGAGTGATGAGAACTGTATCTTGGGAAGGACCAAGACTGAGGAAATCTACCGAACTTATTATTCACGAGGAGCCAGGACGCTGTGAGCCGCAAGACTGTTGTGGAGGAGAGCAAGCGGCGAAGTGCGTTCGAGAAAGCAGGGATGTCATATCTGTCCAGGCCTGTGATTGGGCCCGGCTCCGTGGGCCGACGTGATGTATATTGTGTTGGTGTGGCTGGTGGTGCAGCACCAAGGCGCCCATTGGACATTGAAGGAGAACGAGCTGTAGCAGAGAAGCACAGAAGTACAGTAGGAGGACAAAAGGGCCTGGGAGACAGCCATGCTGTGGCTGGAAAAGGCTGATAGATATATATGCTATGCCCCACGGTTCAGGCTACACTGATCTGGCAGCGCCATTCGTGGATTGGCTCGGCATCGCTTTGTGGCAGCCGGCAGAGGCAGTGTCTCCCGGGGCCGAGACGGTGAACAGTCGCCGGTGATGCCCAACGGGTGCGAGGTTGATCTTGAAACAGAACTACCAACGGCAGTTTACATGATGATCTGGCACGGCTGGGTGGTGGGAGGGTTGAGAGAGTTGCGGACGAGGAACCTGACGGTCCCAGCTGAGGCTCAGCGTGGAGACCATCCAGTCACCTATAAAACCTAGTCTATTCCCTGCCGTCATCTTATGGCGCGCTCCGCCAACCGATCCAGCCCTTCTGCTTGTACTATTATGTCTTTGCCCCGTAGTGTTGAAAGAGTCATACGGGGGAGGACTGCAGTGCATCACAGCATTCCGTTGTGAGTTTATCGGCTCTTCCTAATTTGCCCCTGGCACGGTATCATCAAATCTGAAATGGGCGGTTGGCTGACCTTCGAGAACGCAGCAGAAGATTGAGGCTGGAACGGAGCCTAGTATAAGCCCGACAGAACGGGATGGCTGGTACTGCAGCCTGATAGCTGACGGGGCTGGAAGGAATCGCTGAGGTGTGGGCGGCCTAAAAGACCCTGAAGTCTGCAGAGCCGCATGCGGGCGGACCAGGGCGAACCACCTCGGGGAGTGGACGAGGCAACCGCTCGTGTAGGAGCAGCAAGGAGGTGCGTACCTCAGTACCTAGGTACCTGGACCCCACCAAGATGCGGACCATCCGTACCTGTGTACCCCTGTTGGACTAGCCTCTCATGTATCCTGTACTTCGAACGGTGCGCGGCCTGGGTTAGCTGTAGAATATCAGTCTTTATAAAAAGTCGTCCGGATTTTTGAAAGGGGTCGAGAGGTCTTGTTGACCTGCTTTATATAGTTTTTTAGAAATTGCTGTGATTGACGTGGCACGTACCCGTCCTCATTGCATCACGCAAACCGCTACGTACCGGGAAGCGTTCCCTGGGTAGTCCCCTAGCTCGGGTGCCCCAATCCTATTCGTCGACACATCATCGCATCTGTCCCAGTCCTGCCACGGGCACTGGCGCTTTATTTATTTTACCAAAACCAACATTATTTTCAGAAATGGCAAATCTTGCACAAGGCTGGATAAATCATTTGCGTCGTCAGGCGAGGAAGTGCGTTGTGCCGTCGTCAAACTCTGGTTTGCCCAGCTGACTTTTCGAAGCGATCAAGCTCCGCCAACAGACACGGCAGCTCCGGCCCCTTCCCCAAGAGACCAGCCACAGCAACGGCCCAGCGGCGACAGACCTGATGATGTTGCTCTACGAGACCCTCCTGCTGCTGTTACGAGCGGCGATCCGGGCCCCGAAGATGCTCCGCCGGCAAGAAAACGGCTGAAGAGTCCTACGAATTCTGTCAAGGCCGGTGACCGCACCCGGTCACCTTCACCAAATAGACGTTCGAAATCCAAACAGACCACCGTAGCGGACGAGGCGACGGCTGACTTTCCTGCCCGACCCGCCCCTCGAACAAAAGGCAGAATATGGAATGAGGGTGACCCTATACCAACCCGTTCGCCGGCATCCGCCCAACCTACGCAGCAACAACATCCTCGGCCACCCCGCCGTCGCGACAACAACAAAGCCAATAGTAATCCGCAACCAGAGGAAGAAGATCCTTCCGTAAATACAATGATCGGACAACCGGAGACCCGACCGATCAGTCAAGAACAATTAGTCGCCGAAGTGAAGGGAATTTATGCGGGTTTGGTCATGTGCGTCACGTTCGGCTTCGTGCTGTGCCTGTCTTGTTGCTTACGATTCTCTGCTGACCGACTCTCAAAAATCACAGGGTCGAGTCCAAATGCATCGAGGTCGATAGCTCTCAGAGTGCGCAAAACGAGTCAAATCCCAAGTTGAACAATGAACAATGGCAAGCGCTGATCGCGCTGCACCGCACTCTCTTGCATGAGCACCACGATTTCTTTTTGGCGTCTCAGCACCCGTCAGCAAGTCCGGCTCTGAGAAGGCTTGCGTCCAAATATGCCATGCCGGCGAGAATGTGGCGCCATGGTATACATTCGTTCCTGGAGTTGTTGCGTCACAGGCTTCCTGCCTCTCTGGAACACATGCTCACTTTCATTTATCTCGCCTACTCGATGATGGCTTTGCTGTACGAGACGGTTCCAAATTTTGAAGACACTTGGATCGAGTGCCTGGGCGACCTCGGTCGGTATCGAATGGCAATTGAGGATGAGGATATACGCGACAGGGAAATTTGGACGGACGTTTCGAGGTACTGGTACTCCAAGGCCAGCGATAAGGCACCTACTACCGGAAGACTTTACCACCACCTTGCGATCCTTGCGAGGCCTTACGCTGTTAAACAGCTTTTCTATTATACGAAGAGTCTCTGCGTCGCGATACCCTTCAAGTCCGCAAGAGACAGCATCCTGACACTGTTCGATCCTATCATCAACGGAACCCAGACTCGACTTCAAGCCATCGACCTGAATTATGTGAAGGCACATGGCATTCTGTTCATCAGGAGTAACACGGATGAGAAAGACAAAGCGCTTTCCAAGAACCGCGATGAGCTCGTTGCCGAGTACGAAAAAGCCAAGGGTCAATTTCTCGCACACTTGGATAACCACATTGCGCGAACGACCCGGAGTTGGATGGAGCCTGGCGCTTTGATTGCCATTTCGAATTGTAATGCACAGCTGGAGTACGGGAAGACTGAGGCAAACGCCCACGGCAATGCCAACGTGCTGATGACGGCTATCCTGCCCGAGTCAGACAGGGATACGTTCATGGAAAACTCAACCGAGGACAAGCCGGCGCCATCCGACGTCTTCAACGAGGCATCTGATTTTGCCGAGGAGTGTGATGCGATCATCTCTCGCCGCTACGGCGACCCCAATGTTTTACCTTATCTCAATGTCCGCCTGTCTTTCATCAAATTCATCGCTAGCAACGAGACTGCTATGGCGTACATCCAGTACATGTTCCCCTGGACATTGGTAGCGTTGATGCTTAACTCGTTGTCGATTAACGTTCAGGACCATATACGCATCGAGTCTGAGGAATTTCCCCGGCCAAACGACAGACCACTTCCGGAGGATTGGTCTCTCCGAGGCCTCCTCTGGACTGACAAGCTATACCCATCTGACTGGTATGCCAGTGAATCCTGTCAGGTCGATGACGATGAGAAGACCTTCGAACTTGCTTCCATGACCGAGCAGAGGAAGGAGCGGCTCCTTTGGCTGGGCTACCACATCGCCTCGCATGGCAAGTGGCTAACCTATGACAAGCAAAGCAAGCAGTTCAGTGTTGCCGCTGAGTTTGACAAAGAGTACCTGTTGCACGATGCAAGCGAAGATGCCACCTTGTCTGGAAAAGAAGACTCCGTGTCACGCTCTTCAATTACGGGCAGTACAACAACGTTCGACCAAGGTACCGAGAGTTCGGTCACTGACAAGGGCGACGGCGATACTCCAGCTGTGGACGACGATGTTTCTATGATCACAGAGAAGGCAAACTCTTGAGTTCATACGTTTGTGGATTAGTCCTCGACGACCTAGTTCTGTGGACTATAGCTCTTGCTGCGACAGAGGTAGGTTTCCCTGGCCCCGGTATAAATAGCGGTGGCTTGCGTTGCTGATGATATTTTCAGGTGCTGGGAGGATCCAATGGCCATCTTGTAGGGGCATGGATTTCAACTTTGGGAACAAGAATGAAACAGCGTAGCCTTCCGATATCCCCAAATGGACCTTAAAAAACGGACCTATTCTGGGACCAAGTTCTAACACCACGCCCCGGGAGGTTTGACTTATTTGCCACACCGCACTTCCAAGGACTGAGGTTTGCAAGGATCTCCGCGTGAATTGCTGCTTGTTCAAGTTTGGGTGCCTGGAAGAGGAGCATTCCCACCCCTCGCATCGGACCCAAACCCATGAGGACCACTTTGGATACCACTTCGGATTTCTGAAAGCATCTTGCTCAAATTGGATACCTTCGTGCTCGGAAGCCTGATCAATACCCTGGTCATTTGGTTCACAAACATGCTGTGCGACTGAACAAGTCTTCCCAAAGCCTAGACCATACAGCAGTTGGGGAGCAGTTTGGTCAGGACCTCTCCTGCTCTTACTATATGTTGAGCTCTTTTTAACCAAGGCCATCATCCTTGGGTTCTACCATGATTTATGGGCTGCCCGCCTCGGAGCATCCCGCTCGATGCCATGGAGTCACTGCACTACAATGGCCAAGGAAATGGCCCGTTTCAGACCAGTGGACAGGCATCAGCATCCCGCTTGACTTCCACAAGCATCGAGACTTGAGCCGCAGAGATATATATACATACGTTTGTTGGCTTCGTCTAGGCGCCTCTAAAGGAACCGCCAGGATCGCCTTCATATCTGCACAGGAGCCACACCATTCAGCCGTGCAGTGGACACACAACGTTTTTAGTCGTCACAATACTATCATACACAGACGACACAGGGGGGGTTGGCATCTACAGTGTCTGATTGCCCACCAGAAAAATATTTTTCTGGTGAATACGACCCTTTTTTGTGTAATTTTAAACTTAATTATCCCATAGCTATGATGAGTATGAACAGGAGTCCAAAATTGTGCTCGAATGCATGATGTCAGCCATGCACAGTCCAGCTCAAATCGCAGCTTCTAGGCTCGTCATTCG
>JAMFTM010000191.1:0-80420 GCA_023522825.1 Diaporthe ampelina
TGACAAAGGACCACACCTAGCCCGGCAGCAGCGGCCAGTGTAGACAGTGAACCCCTCATCTTGATCTAATCAGGTCATGCCGGTCACTGCGGCAGAAGGCGATGATGAGGGGCGGATGGCGGGGCATGGGGTTGAGAGAGCTGCGTTTTTTTTATACGTGGCGATTCCAGCATGGCGAGTCGCGTAGTTCATCGTGAACCAACGTTGAGCCCCTCACATACGCAGGAAGGTGACCTGTCTGTTATTGACCCGTCGGAAAAATGCTGATCGCCCGGTATCGTGAGGCCTAGCGACGCGCAACGTTCCTCGCTATGATGGCACGATGGTTACTTGGTAGGGATTGGGCCTTCTCCTCAGTAGCAATCATCTCCGCATCCGTCCTGGCGCTGGGGAACCTTGTTGCTATGGTGTTGTTGATGCGGGGAAAACTCCACTTTGGCAGCTGTTAGAAGCAGAGTTCGGATGTTATTATCCCATGTTATCTGATCTATTTTACGGTTATAACCGATGCTGGAATTGGTGTTCCATGGGCTTGGCATGATCTTCAGCAAGATCCATTGTAGCAGGGGCGAAATGTCTTGCATCCGAGCGAATAGAGCACGAACATTGCTATTCGATTGGCACGGGTAACAGCTAGCAGAAACAGCCTTCCAATGCAAGTGAAATTACTATTCGCGATCCAATACAATAGGACGCTTGCTAAACATTAACCATCAAACTTACAATACCGATACTACATCTCTGCACTCGTTCACACGCCGTGCCAGTTGTTGACAGTGCCACCGGGCGTGCCCCGATTACACACTGAAAGCCTTCTTCACAGCCTTCAAGGTCCGATCCTGTGCCATCATAGCGCTCTCTCCATCATAGACATCCAGGTCCCGCTCGGCAAATCCAGGCTCAGCGTCGTACTTGTAGCATGGATAAGCAAAGTCCTCCAGCCTCTTCCCCTTCCCCGGGTTGTCTTTGAGGTCGTGCCGAACCACTTTGCGTTTCCCTTCGACTCCAGCCAGCTGGCTGTGATGCACCTCGCCAACCTCGTCCCCAGCGAGGTGCACGACGACCTTCATGGTGGAAGGGAATGCCGCGCGGGGGTCGGGGATGATGTTCGGGTAGTACGCGACGAGGACGCCTAGTTTGTTATCATGGTTGTTGTCTATGATGTGGAAGTGTTCTAGACACGCCCCGGCAGCATCCCCAAAAGCTAGTTCAAGTTGTCAGCTCCTGAACAAGAACAATGAGTATGTGGGGTTTTCTGGACTCATATCTAGGACGCAGTGACTGTAACGTAGCCCATCTCCAGTATTTGGGATGATGCATCAACTAATGGGACCTACCGATTATTCCGAAAGTCTCACCAAGCTCCAGCGGTTTCGAGAAGAGCGACTCCAACTTTTTCGTGTACGACGCGCCACCCTTGCCCATGGAGAAGTACTCGACAGTGAAGCCCGCGTTTTGCCATTCCGATAAGGTGGCAGAATCAAACTGATCGTCCTCGGCGGTGAAATACAGTCTCGGTGGCGCATGGAAGGTTTTCCTGAAGTCATGAGACAGGAAGCCCGGGTCGCGGATGTTTGTGCCGTGCTGCGAGACCAGCACGGCGTTGCGCTGACCCTGCTCCCCCCGGTTGGCCAACACGGTGTTGGTGAGATTAGTGGCGATGTTCGTGAGATCTGAGTTCATATTTGATTATTTGTTAATTGTAGACTTGATAATATCGTGCATGTCTTCAGTGTTGAATTTCCTAGGTCCAAAGGATCAAGGTCAGGTCCGGGATGCATGGCCATGAGCCCGCCTCTCATGATGCATGACATCACACCCGGGTAGCCGCATGACATCAATCGCTGACCCACTTTCAAGTTCTCTGCTGGGGTAACCGGCATACTGGATATGTATGTGGAAGCTGACGGAATTCGAATCATTGCATGCTACCAAAATCGGCTCTTTTGCTTTTGTTTCTTTTCTGTTTTCAAAGTGTCCCGGGATTGATGAGCAATCGATCCCAATTACCCAGTGCACGCGGGCAACTTGTAGGAGAACCGCTGGCTATGCACCTGTATATTTACGCACATTCCTGTGGCATTC
The DNA here is from genome assembly GCA_023522825.1 of Diaporthe ampelina. Classification (NCBI taxonomy): domain Eukaryota; kingdom Fungi; phylum Ascomycota; class Sordariomycetes; order Diaporthales; family Diaporthaceae; genus Diaporthe; species Diaporthe ampelina. The sequence continues at coordinate 2,086 of JAMFTM010000191.1, forward strand.
ACCAATTTCTCGTATCCCAATACTTCTAGCCTATTAATAACGACATTTGGATATGCGGACGTAGAGTTAAGAACTGGGGACAAGCAATTGCACATGGACCTTCTCCGACGCTCCACACTATCCTGTCTAAGTGATGAACTGCTTTAACGGAACCGTTGGCGTTACGGTGCAACACTCGACCTCTGCCAGTCTTCTTGGTCGAGGAAATTCCGAGCTCCGAGGTCTCGGAAATGTCCTTACGCTACAGAACAGGGTTAGTGTCCTCACCCATTTGAGCTGTCTTCTTCAATCGAGCTCGGGAGGAGTTGATTGGCACTCGCGAGAATATGGCCTTAGATACTTCGCAATTCTGTCTCTGCCATGAGTGTTATCCATGAGTGTTCGTCGCTCGGAGCCTCGAGTGCAATGCCGGAGTGCAGCCTGCTCCTCTCTGTCTTCCCCACATCTCAAGTACCTGGTTCTTGCAAAATTTGTGACGAACTTGTCATTTTGATCTTTTCTGGCGGATGATCTGGCCCCTTCATGAGTGGTACTGTAGCCTGGCTGACGTGCGGGAAACAAAGCTCCTCCGCGTGCCTACGCAGCGTGGTAGGAAGGTTGACATCCGGGCAGAAAGGTGGACCTGGACCCGTGGGATGCATCTGCGAAGGCGGTGGGATCCTGCACGAAAGAATTTGATGGACCCAACGAAACAAGTGCCGCATCCAAGGCGAGGGAGTATGCTACTTTTCGAGCGGGAGATCAGTATCTTAAATGGACCCTTATTCTGTCTGTTTCGTGTTCTAGAACTGGGGCTTGGAAACAAAATGGATGCCAAGCAGCCACTCCCGGTAAGAACTGATTTGACAGCGTCGCATCGTGGATGCGGCTCCGGACCAAGCTCGCGGTGCATCTTCCACTTCGGGCGTAGGCCTTGGCTAGCGTTATATCCCGAACGATCCCCTACTGTATTGGGCTGATTGGCACAAACCGATCTTGCCATGTGGTAACGCAGAATATGAGAGCTGGTATCAGACCACAACTGGACCCAGGCAGGCCAGGCTACCGTCAATCCTACGTCTAGCTCACCGAGAGATCCACATGGAGCCCACATCGACCCGACCAAACGAACGCTGTGTCGCCTATGAGACAGCTTCAAACAATGCAGCATGGAATATGGGTCGCGGTCCAATTCCCCTAGTGGCAGTCCCTCCAAGGGGCTCCCGGGATTCCATGCCGGGCCGAGGTATCCATATGTTGTGGAAGTCAGGCGATTAGGGGTCCTGAGTTTTTAAAGGTGCCTGCTGAAGGCTATTAGGCTTCCCAGTCCTCGAGTCCTCATCCGACAAGCCTCAGACCAAACCAACGACGCCTACGCCCTAGTAACAGCTGCCCGAAGAAACCGCAAAGATGGCGCCCGTCAGCAACAAGTCCCTCATCTTCAAGAAGATCCCTGAGGGGATGATCAAGAAGGATGTGGACATGGCCCTCGAGGACAAGCCCCTCGAGCTCACGCCACCGCCCAAGGGTATCGTGGCTAAGACGCTGGTGCTCGGCTTCGACCCTCACATGCGCGACCGTATGAAGGGTCCCACCTTTGAGAGCTACGTCCCGGGTTACGTGGAGGAGCAGCCCATCCAGGGCTTCACTGTCGCCCAGGTGGTCAAGAGCGACAATGAGGAGTACCCAGTAGGCCAGCTCCTTGCCGGTGTTCTGCCTTTCTGCGAGTATAATGTCGTGCCAATCGAGGTGAGTCTGCCCTTCCTAAACACACAGTATCTTGCAAGACGCCTGAACTGACATTACGGTGCAGTACCTTGAGTTCAAGTCCCAGGCTTCCCACATGATCTGGAAGGTGGACAACAAGTACAACATCGACCTCGGCAACTGGGTAGGCGCCCTGGGCCTCGCGGGCCAGACGGCCTGGAACTCCTTCTACGGGCTCGTCAAGCCCAAGAAGGGCGAGACCATCTGGGTCAACGCGGCCTCGTCGACGGTCGGCGAGATCGTGGTGCAGCTGGCCAAGAAGGAAGGCATGCGCGTCATCGGCAGCGTCAGCTCGGACGAGAAGGCCGAGTACGTCAAGTCGCTCGGCGCCGACGAGTGCTTCAACTACACCAAGGAGAGCTGCGACGCGGCGCTCAAGCGCCTCGCGCCCGAGGGGCTGGACGTCGTCTACGAGAACGTCGGCGGCGACCACTTCCAGGCCGCGCTGACCAACATGAAGTGGTTCGGCCGCATCATCGTCTGCGGCATGGTCTCCGAGTACAACAAGCCGCCCTCGGAGCAGTTCGGCGTCACCAACCTCGCCGAGATCTTCCGCCGCCGCATCACCATCCAGGGCTTCGTATTCTGGGACCACAACATCTACACGGAGAACATCGACAAGTTCTGGGAGCTCATGCCCAAGTGGATCGCCGAGGGGTCTGTCAAGGCCCGCGCTACCAAGTTCGAGGGCATCGAATCGGCCCAGGATGCGTTCCTGTCGCTGTTCACTGGCAAGACCTTCGGAAAGGCCACCGTCAAGGTTGCGGAGCCTTCGACATAAGGAGTCTATTAATTAGGTCTATAGAGTTTACCTAAGTGTATAAGGTGACACAAAATATTAATAAAAGCGTTCCTCTAAGCTGCTTCCTATTACCCGTATTATTGCCATGTCTAGACTTTTTATCCACCACCGCATATGGAAGCTGCGAGAAAAGAATGTTGTTGTCAGTTCTTATGATGCGGGCCGCTTCATTCCTCTGTCTCCTCGGACTCTTCATAATCCTCGTCCTCAGACTCTTCATAGTTCGTGCTGTCAGAATCCTCGTGATCCGACTCTCCGCAGACGGTGCCAACACAGCATGAGATTGTGCCGCTCTGGCAAGCGCCCATGCTCATGGCTTTGTGGTCGTTGGGGAACGTGTACGCCAAGCCCTGGCACGGCTTGAAGAATTCATCGGCAGAGGTAGCACCCATGTCGTCTCGGAGAGGGTTGAGAGCGGCATTAGCTGCACTCTGACCGTCCCGTGTCTGAAGCTCGTCGTCGGCATAGTCGTCGCCGTCGTCACTGGACGAGTAGTCGAAGAGGTCCTTGTTGCAGCCCGTCACCCTTACGCCGTCGCACTCACATGTGATTGGGACGGTGAATCCGTTGACGTGGGAGACATCCACGCCCGCGACGGCGAATGCAAAGTTGGGGCCGGGCGGACTGTGACGTAGTTAGCCATGAATCTGGGTCCTATCAGTCAGATCTGGATGGCTTACACTGCGAAGGAAGCTTCTATGAGTGTCACATCTCCATTTATAGACATATTGGCTCTGTTCAGGGCGACATTTCCGGCCCAGCCAGTTGGCACGGCAAAAGAGGCAGTCGCTCCATCGGGAATCTCGCCAGCCGGGATAGGACCGCCGACTGGCGTTGGAACACCTACGTTACTGGCATGCGCTGTGGTGATTTCCTGACCTTTTGACACTGTTAATCTTCTGTGGCTCAAGCTCAGTTTGCATCGCTCAGATTATGCTCACCATATGAGTTGGTAATCTCGATAGTAAGATACTCTGGAGGCTCCTCATAAATCCGTTTGCGCAGATGCTCCCTGCTCCGAGAGACCCGGACAGCTTCAGGAGGACGAGTTACAGCAGCGGGACTGAGCACGGTTGTTTGAGGGGTGGGGGCATCAGTATGCTGAGAGATGCCAACACTCGTTGTCGCTTTAGGTGCTCCGAATGCTGAGCCGGTCAAGACGGCAAGATAAAGAATAGTGTTCTTGTTGAAGTGAGACATTTTGGAATTTGGGGATACTGAACGAGTGTTGTGAGGCCAGATCAAATGCAGAAGCACGTTGTGAGAAGATCAACTTTGTTCACTGGAGACCCGGTTCCGTTGGGCTTGGAGCGTCTTTAAATACTTCTTCAGTATACGCTGTCATCTTCCCTTCACTTTTGTGTGTTGTTTCTGGCCGGTCAGATGATACAAGTGTTTACGCCGTGTATCACAGGTGCCAACAAGTACTTTTTGGACGTTGGGGAGAATCGGCTATCATGCTACCGGCTCTTCGAAGGGTCTTTTACCCGCTACTATTTCTGAGTGTCTAGGGAATACCGTCTTTTCATCTCACAGCCAGTGTTAGGGAGGTACCTGGGTCCAGGCTAGTTCCCTTTACATATTATCGTACTAGACCTAGCAAGACTACCAGCCTTGAACCCAAATATCAATGAACCTTTACGGTCACAAGATGTACCGGCATGAACCGGTTCGAGACGGCGCAAGAAGCGCCTCTTCTGGTCCGAGACGGGAACTCAGTTGTTGTAAAGATTGTACAATGAAAACCAGGGCAAATTAATCCATTGAACTCACATACATCCTTGATTCAAACCAATTTCCACTCCGAGTACAGATACGGTAGAACCAAGGATCCGTTGCTGTTCACGTGCGATAATTCCCTCGTCGCCAACGCGGACAGTGCACCTGTCAAGTGAGAACGGGCGGCACGGACCGCGGACTAGGGAATGGTACCTGGACGGTTTGTCCACGACGCTGCGGTCCCTGGCAGTAGTGGTGGGTTCCCATGCTGGTTATGGCATTGCGTCGAGACAACGACAGAGCTGTCGCGTGAGTAAACAGAATGCATTGTTTGCTCGAGTTGTGCACTTCATTGTTCTTCATGCGCAGGCGGATGAACACGACAATGAGTTCCAGTTCCAGATCGTTCAAAATGGAGATGTACAGACTGAGAGGACAGGTCTAGCTGCTTTTCCCTGATCCTATACGTATTCTGGAGGTGTTGAAGGCAGAGGCCATGACGGTACAATCCCGTCAGGCTCTGGTGCATCGAAGAATGCGTAACACCTAGGTAATGGGAGTTCCATCAGAAATGTTGAGAATGCCATAAGCGAGACTCTGATCCTGATCCAAGAGCTTCTATGACTCCATGAATTGTGACGCAACAGACTTTTTGTTGACATTCGTTAAGCGCCATCGAGATCCATGGACGCACCCGAGCGGTTCCGAGCTTGGGAGCTTCAGCCCTAAGATCCAGGATTGGCGGTATGCCGGCGTGTCGCTTTACATCATATTTAATGAATGCGCGCCAATCATATAAACCGCGCAAGAAGGTCAGGCCCAGACTTCTGGATCGTCAACGCCTAAGTGTCCTAGTCCAAAGCGGCTCTACTACCATCAGAGGCGGCCAACGGTTAGGGCAGGCTGGATGTCACCCAGACCTGGACACTAACATGTCTGGGGGAAATCATCCACAAAATATGGTAATATTGATTGTAAATTGGATTTTTTGGAGACACGTTTCTGGCCGGCGATAAGCGCCGTCGCTTGTACCACTGGCAACAAATTTCGATCATATTCTCTCGATTTCTTCTGGATCAACCGTCAAGTACCTTCCTGCTCACTTTTTCCGGACACGTAGCCTCGGTAAAGGACTGTCCTCTCAAATTGATGCGATTAGTAAAGAACACGCGGACAGATCTTCACGGTCCATCAAGGCTCGCCCTCTATGATCCTCGAAGTGGGGCTGTAAGATGGCTCATGTACGTATAGCCTTCATGCTGGCCATAGAATAAAGGGACATTGATGGCGATTGCTTTCAGAGACAGCTGTAGAACCCGGATTAAAGCTTTTGCTGGAATAATTCAACATGTGAAGATTCACTTTCAGTCACCTTGGCTCAACTCTAGGTGCATCTAACATCCAGTTTGCTGCTCGACGCGGTTCGAAACCCCTGGAATAGGTAATCTATGGCGGGCTTGCCTGATTTGTCTCATTCATTCATCGCGTACCAAGCCAAAGAAAAGCGGCAGATCACACGAGAGAGGCAAAGAAATTTGCGTGGAGCTGACTGTGACAAATGACAAACTTTCACACTGTGCAGGAAACTGCGGGACAGTCAGCCGTTGTGGATAGCAAGGACGAAAGATCTTCCTTTTTGGTATCCTTTGAGATGCAGAGATCTGTATTCTGTCGGTGAGCTAGAACTTCTCACTCATGGAGGAGCGACTAGGATTGAAATACATATGTTGTGGATACCAATCGGACACGCTTCTTGTGGCCAAGAGTTTAAAACTCCCAGCAAGTCGATTTGGTTCGGGTCCTTTCCCAATTATCCATGTATAGGCGGCGTGTGAATTCCAAAGGATGAAACCAGACCCAAGGCTGTTGGAACCCAAACCTTGGAAGGGGCCTCGTTGCGGGCCGTGTGGGTGCGACCTTCTATGGCCCGGCCCGAGGGGTTAGCCATGAACAGGGTCAACTCGTCGCCTGCGCACCGGCTCAAGTGGTCATTTACAGTTGACCACCATGTGAAACAGGTACTCTGTGGATGCGACCGCTTCGTTGGGTTTCGGGTGGCACGGAAACCAATCACCCAGGAGGCTTCGGTGCAAAGGACGCATGAATGCTAGCATATAAATCGCAGTTTGACCCCTCGCGGTACAGCAGGAGCAATTTTAAGTAAATTTCTAATATTTCCTCGGAAGCTTTGCAGTGGACTGGGTTTATGGTGTTTATAGCCACGCAGACTGCAACGCCGTCATAAGAAGAAAATTTACTAGAACCAGCCAGTCATGAACACATTACCCCAACGGCCGCCATCGCCGCCAGATAGTGACAAGGCAAGCTATCTGACGACGGATACAAGAAGTTCCACTGTGGCCAAGGTTTTCGGCGGTCGACTGGTACGGCAAAATGAGTACTTCATTCCACATGATGGCATCAACGGCGATGTTTTAGCGGCAGAACTTCCTCTTTACCTCGGCAATGACGCCTCGCGAAGGCCAGGAGCCTATGAAGACGAGCAAACGGGTCGCCTCATCCACGGCTACTATATCACAGCATATAGAAACCTTACTACGGCCATGCTGGTCGACATCAGAGCCGAATCTGCCAAACGAGAACAGGACAGGGCCCAGAGCCTGAAAACTGCCCAGCACACGGATTGCAATGCGGCTCAAAAGCTCCAACAGTGGCGGGCTCTCACTCCACCTGGCGAGTCGATACACGAAGCCTAGAATCACATATTTCTCGAACGAACTGTCGAGGTACAAGAGGGATAAAATTCATACTGATTTCGAGACACCTCGGAGCGGTTGGTCTTCAGTCTCAGTGCACATTAAAGGACGCGCGGGGTTTCTGATTCATATAGAATTTGATCACAGGCATGTCAGAGCAGGAAGATACCAGTAGCTTCATGAGTTGGAGCGAGCTGTGTTGACAATCTTACTTTCGGAGTTACTACTCAAATTCAACTGTGATCTCAGTCGTCTGAACCACAACAAACTGGCCCGCACCTCCACGATGTATCGAACAAGCTTTATCGCAGTGCCCATCCTCCAAGACACTGCTCAAGCTCCACGCGTCTCGATCGCTGTCTTCACTGCTGGCCTCCTTCGAGTCCCTTATAGAACTTGGCTTGACATAAAAGAAGCGTTTCTTAGCACCCTTCTTGCTGTCATCGTGCTTCGATATGGTCTTAATCACCGGCTTCTCCTCACCGTCATATATGGAGTCAGTCGTAGTGCCTGCGTAGCTGTTCTTTCGGCTCCACAGGAAATCCTCGAGCTGTTGGCTTAGGTTTGGATAATTGTGGCTCGGTGCTGGACGAGTGATTCTCGGTATTGATATGGATGATTTTGGTGTCGAGTCTCCCAACATGCCGGGCATAAACTTTATATAATTACTGAATTTCTCACCATCAAATTCCGGGCTAGTTCCTGAGGGGTCAGTTCCCCAGTGACGTGCTGCGTTGCCCATCGGGGCAGGAAGAGCGAGTGGGTCGGCACTGCTTATAGTGGATGTCGTCCCCGTTGCTTTCGAGGACTTTGCGGACTTTGAGCTCCCAAAGCCGTTCCATTTGAACAGAGACCAACGCGATTGTCTAGAGTTGTCATCCCAAAAATCAAAATTAGAGCCCTGAGACTCCGACTGGTCAGATGATCGTCGTTGTGTAAATCGTTTGAAATCTGTAAGGAGCACCCGAAGTGCTGGTATAGAAGCTCCCACGATAGTGATGGCTGGCTCAGCGGCCCCTAAGATGACGAGACTAGCCCCTGTGTCTGCATGATAATTAGCAGGAATCTTTTAGCAGAAACTGTAAGGACTCCTCTTCACACACAAGTCTCGTCAAAAAGTGAAATCTGTGGTATCTGAGAGCACTTAGCGAAAGCCGCGGCGCCGGCACACAAACCCATGCTCATCGCAACGAGTACACCAATCTTCTCCTTACGCTCCATCCTGGTCTCCCAGATTATCCTCCACGGATGAATGGCCATGATGACATCCATGCAGCCGGAATACACACCAGCCGCGATGCCGAACTTGACAGCGATGTCGGGGCTCCAGCAGGTCCCGTCGGTGAATATTTCCCAGTGCTTCCGGGAGGGCTGACACTCTATCCATGAGTACAAGGCATCGCAGAACATGAGTATGTTCATGGAAATCATGATGACCCAGACGAATGCCCGTGTCTTCTCATAGCCGGCCTGTGTCAGTCTGAGTATGGTCAGGCCGAAGGATGTTTTCGACCACACGGCCGAGAGCGTGCTAAATGTTGTGCTCAGTGAGCCGAGGAGCAGTAACTTCTCCCGGTTGTCGAATTCGATGTCCAGCAGGTGCATGCCGAAACCGAGACTGACACTGACAGTCATTACAATAGAGTTGGCAAGCAGGAGGACCTACAAGATAATTATTAGCGGCCGCCTGGGACTGAGACGTGACAATTTTCAGCTCGCACCCATGATAGAATCAATATCCAGTCATCCCACCACAGGTCTTTGTGCCTGTGCGACTTGCAGTACAACCGTAAGCCCAGAAAGAGGGCAGATATCCATGTCAACACCCACAGCGCAATGTTGACCTCTGAGCCCCGGTTGCCTCCCGATTCAGCTACACTCCTCTCCCGAAGCTGTGACACATTTTGTTGAGCGGCGTCTAGCATGTGATCGCCCAAGGCTACTAGCTGCATCGGGACTTCGTGACGTGATGGTGTCAAGAAAGGGGCTCGTGCTGGCATGCGTGTGTGCAGGCAGCTGATGTTGAGGTTAGGGTTTCCCACGGCCCATTTCCATAATCACCTACTCCGTGTCTTCCAGTCAATGTGCACATAGCTGTAATCATATGTTGGACGCACCCACGCACCAGGTCTACATGGGACAACACGTTTATTTACATAGAATCGTTGCGGCTGCAACATTTGCCTCCTTGGGTCATAAGACGATAATCAAACCATGTGTATTTCAAGAAAACCACATCGCGGCTGCTTTTCGGCCAGCAAGGCTGACTCCAGGCTGACAGGGACTGACCCTGGGGCTGACGCTTCCTGTGCCTGCTGACAGTCCACGCTGACGGGACGGGCCTCACCTTGACAACTTAGACCCGGCTTGTAAGGCATTCCAGAAATATGCAGAGAACTTCTGATGTTGCATCGGATTCGGAATAAATCTGCTCGTTCATATGAATAGGCCTAAAAGTCCTTGCGCAAGCTGCATGGTATCACTGAAAATTGCGCGGGGCTTGATCGGCGATAACTAGATGTCTTGTCAACCAAAAGAAAATTTCTTTGGCCTTCTCGAAGGTGTTAAACAGACCTGTTCCAATTAAGTCTCCCGAAATCTCATAGAGGTTTGTCCCCGAACGGCGCCTGTCGCAGGCGAAATCCTGATGTCGTCCGTGACAGCGTCACGACCGCTGGTCAAAGCCGAGGCCGGGGAGTGAGTTGTGTGGGAGCATCCAAACAGCAGGGTGTGTCGACCGCCATGGTCACAGCATTAGGCCTTTAATCGTGGAAAGCAGCTCCTCCCCTCAAGACAGTCCTGGCAACGGGGCGGCGCCAACGATGAGGCGTGTAAGAACAAAAGGTGGTGCCGGTGAGCAGATGCGACAGCCTTGTAAGATTTCTTACAGACCACCGTAACCTGCACACTTGGGCACAATACTTTTGCTACTAAAGGCATAAATCCGGAAAACTCATGGGCTCGAACGAGTGACCTTTAGGTATTGCGGAGCAAGAACCCTGGGAAAAGCCCTAGAAAAACCAGGTAAGAATCTCCATGTTATTAGGTCAGCCGCTCTCCCTCTAAGCCATCCGGGCTCATAACCTCTAGCAACAAAAGGTCGGTGCTGGTGAGCAGATTAGACAGCCTGATAAGAGTTCTTACAGGCTGCCTCTGTGAGTGGTGGCCTAAGTTTACTTGATCCGGATGCCAGTGACTCGCCGCTTCAGTCCACCTGTGGGCACTTCAGATGACGTCCTTCTCAACATCGACTAATGATTAATGCCAGCCAAAATGACCAAGATGATTGCGGTGCATGCCCACCTCTCCCCGTTCCAAAAATACGACCGAAAAAAAATGAGTTGCGATGCCGCCATTCAACTCACCCAATCACCCCCGCCGCCGCAAAACAGCAACCATCTCAAACTCAGCAACGCCCGCCTCCTCCCCCTCAATCACCTCAACTTCCTCAAACCCCTCGATGTCCCGAAAACAACCCCCAAACACCTCCCAGTCCGCCCTCGGGCCGAGCCAGAGCACGACCCGCAGCGGAGGAGCAGCCGCCGGCCCGAGCCAGTGCGCGTCCTGTAATGGAGGCGCAGCTGCCGACGATCCCGGCCTCGCTGCCTTGAGGTACTGATTTACGAGCTTCGGGTCCCGCGGGTACACGAACATCAGGGCGTCCGCGGCGCCGATGAAATGACACACCTCCCATGTGCCCCTGACCGTTGGCGCCTGGGAATCGCGGAGGTACTTGTTCACGGGTGCTGTTGCTGTGGAGGGGCGGACCTCGACGCCCTTGACGGTGAAGGCCGTGTCCGCGGGCAGGCCTGGTAGGCCGTGCTTGAAGGAGTGGATGTGGCTCTGGAGGTGGGCCTCCAGCAGGCCGCTGCCGCTGCCGACCGAGAGGATGAAGTTGTTGTTTGTGTCTGGGCCGCCGTTTGTGGTGGCGAGGATCTCTGTGAGGGTTTTGAGGAGCTTGGTGGAGATGCTGAGGCAGCAGTCTGGGTGGCGGGATGGGGTGTCGTGGAGCCTTGGGAGGTCCATTTTGGATTGTGGTGGTGAGGAGAGAAGATTGTGGGGTCTGTTGTGTTGAAGTTGACCAGTTGACTTATACGGAAGGCCTTTGCCCAAGGTTGGTGATTGAAGGGAGTTGAGAAAATCAGGGTCATTCTGGTAGTTCAGGGTAAAACCCTGACTCGGCTGAACAGAGTGACCCACCCACCCCCATGTGCGTTTGTCTAGTCCCCAAACAAACAACAAGTCTACATCAGTCCCAACTTCAACCTCAACACACGTGCGCCGCAGTGAACAAAGGTGGCAGACGCTCTTAGGCACGCAACATAAAGATGCCTACGGCTCATACCCAAGCTCATCACGCCTGTCATCAACCAGCCTCCCCCACTCAAGCAACAACCTAAACATGTAAACCTGCATGTCCTCCTTCCTCAACGCCCTCGCTGCCCACTCATGTCCCTCCATCGCAATCTCTCGCGCCAGAGGCACCTCCTCTCCCTCTGCTGCCTCCTCAAGCACATCTCCCTTGCTCCTTCTGACCACAAAACCCCTGCTGACAAGCCACACAACCTCCCACAGCCCGCTCAGGCTCACGTCCAGTGGCACAAAGTGCCTCCAGGGATGAATCCTCTCGTCCATCCAGGTCCGAAACACCGTCGCCCGGTACGCGGTGCTCTTGCTCTGGAGGAAAGACAGGACCGCCCCGAGAACCCCGTCCCGTCCACGTCGATGAGGTGTCGGTATGACCAGTGGTCCTGGAAGTCTGTCATGGGAGGCCCATCTGGGGAACTGCTGTGCCCGTAGAAGGTGGCCGCCATGCTCCGGCACGCCGACGACGAGCAGCGGGTGAATTGTCCAGAGAAGGAGACGTCGACGGCTGGGACGTCGGGCCGGCCCTCACGAGCGGAAAACGACGACAAGCCCGGGGGCGTGTAACCAGCAGCAGCGCCCTTGGCGAGGTTCGCCAGCCTCGCCCTCAGGAAACCAGGCCACCTGCTCCCCTCAGCCCAGCCATCAGAGCTGCTCCCGCGCCAGAAGACCGTGTCACTCTTATTCACCCACCCCATGTCCCTCCCCTCCTCCACGACGACCTTGTCAGCAAAGTGCCACGGGCTCGGCACCAGGATATCATTGAACCCGCCCGCGCGCGCCTGGCTAAAGATGGGCACCAGGCGCTGCGTGATCGCGGGCCCGCTGCCTGCGCCCGGCCCACCCGGGGACGCCAGAAACCCAGACAGGCGCGCCAGGTCCGGCCGGTCGCACAGGTCCGGCGTGCCCGTGATGACACCGCCCCGTGCCGCGGGCATGGCGCGTGTCCCGTCGGGCCACCGGTGCCGCAGCGCCGCGGAGCCAGGGGGGCAAGCCGGGGCGACGAACAAGTCGTACATCCCCAGCTCGGGCCTCCCCGTGCTGAAGTAGTCCGGGTGAGGGACGTGCCCAGGCTCGGCGAACGCCTTCTCGTCCCACGGCGGGTGGGCCGCCTTGCTGAACCACCCGCGCAGGGGCTTCTTCTTCTTGTCATCCCTGCCATCGCCCCGGAGCATCTTGTCCAGAACGGCCGCGGGCACCGCGACGCGGCACTCATCGTCCAAATTAAACGCGAGGTCCATGTCGGGCAGGTCCGCCGCAAAGGGCCCGATCATGTCCCTCCACGCCTCGAGCATCCAGAAGTGCGTCGGCGGGGACCCGGGGCCCAGCTCGACACTGGCCCTCCCCTTCCTCTTCCCATCACCACCACCGCCACCACCACCACCACGGATCCGGACCGCCCCGATCCCCAGCCCGCCCCGCGCCGCGAGCAGGTGGCTCGTCCTCCCCCTCAGCTCCGCCGGGCTCAGCCCCCCGAACGGCGCCAGGTCGCCGTGGATCTGGTCGAACGTGTCGATGACGGGCGACCCCCGCGCGAGCGCGAAGGCGACCCACCTGTCAAAGTGTGGCGGCGGCGGCCGGCCGTAGCGCCTCCTGTACGCGGCGGCCGCCTCGGCGGCGGTCTGGCTCGCCCCCGCGGTTCTGATCCAGTCGTCCGATCCCCGCTGGCCGTCCTGGATGGCCAGGAGGGCATCTCGCGGCCGGGAGAAGAGGACCGCGCGGGTGGAGCTGGCGGCCAGCAGGAGGGTGAGGAGGGCGAGGCAGGCTGCCAGGCGCCTCTTGTGGTGTTGTTTATCTGTCGCCGGGAGTTTGGATGTCTCGATGTCGAGGCGGATCGTGGTTTGTGACAGGAGGGCTAGGCTGATGGCCGCGAGTATGCCTGGGACTAATACTGCATGGGTGGAGTTAGGACGTGCGACGCCATACCCGGTGACGGGTTCGAGGTTCGGGTGCGTTGATGCCAGTGCGGCAGCGATCACGAGGGCCAGTGTGGTCGGGGACAGGTCAGCCAGGAGGTAGAGGCCGGACAGGAGGACGCCCGTGGCGGTGAGGCTGTCTAGGACCAGATCCTTGACAACAAGGCGTCGCACCGCGGGCGCTGCTGCGATCTCCCTCAGGCTCGAGGTCATAAACAGCGAGGTGGCCGCCAGGAAGGACAGCATAACCAGCGCTGCCGCGAAACAGTCCAGAGCCAGGCGGTGACCCCCGCACACCCCAGACACCGGCCTAGGCCCGGGCTCCTTTCCAGGTTGGGATGATGTCCCAACCCTTCGCCGCCGACCCGCGAGGAACAGCGCACCGGCGTCGAAGGCCCTGACCACAAGCTGGGCGAGGCCCGCCGCGGGCAGTAGGGTGCCGGTCGGACAGACCAGCCCGGTATCCGTCTGCGCGGCGGGGGCGACGAGGTGGTCTGCCAGGACAGCCCAGGCGATGGCGAGGGTAAAGTGGCGGGTAGGAAACCGCTGTCTGGTCTGTGTCTGCTTCTCGGCGACTCTTGTCAGGTGGGACCACAGTCCTCGGGGCGGGCTGAGCGACAGCCGGTCGGGGGCCGCTGCTCGTGTGTGGTGGTCGTTGTTTCTAGGCCATACCCAATCTGCGAGGATGAGGGCTGCAGGGAGGAATGGGATCTGGTTTACCGGGGTTCAGTAAAGGCACTCTGCGCATCTATCTTCCTCTTCCACAAAGGCTCGGTTGGGGCAGCCTATTCCATCTGTCCCGTGGCTAAGGATTGTTCAGGACTCACAAGACCTCCCTGGGATGTGCACTGTGTCCACCAGAGAGAATATCGGAAGAGGAAGGTCCTGGAAACCAGAGCTATCGGCACAGCCAAGGTTTCCAAGACTTCGTTCCTCGTCCGGCTTTGTACGATTTCTCGCAAGTATCGCACACTCGAAGCCCACTCTCCAGAGTGGCACCTCGTATAGAGAAGAAGACCGACGCCAGTCCACAACAAGGTCAACGCAGACAGTACAATAGGGCGTTCTGTATCACCAGTGTCAACAAGACAGAATAAAGCGATGCTTCCACACAAGCATGGCTGCTGCCAGACTCACCCAGGGAGGCGCTTGTGGAGCGCCTACACGAGGCTATAAGAAGTCCCAGGACGAACACGCTGCAGTCCTGCCTCAGTCATGCCCGGTTTCTCCTTTTCGCGCGGCATTTGAAATGGGGCAGGTGGAGGAACTGACCACAGCGCAGCGGATTGTCTCGTCGTTATAGCAGCCCCGACCGCCCTGATGGCAGCGAGCGGGTTTCTAGCCATCATTCGGGGGCGATGTAGGAGAAGACATGGCATGGCAGAAGAAATAATTTAACAGCAGCATGAAACAGAGCCTTCTTGACAAGACCAGAAAAATAAATTCAAGAATGTAGTTTTCCACGGACGAGGCTGGCAGCCAGCTGTCGCCTACACCACTGGGGCAGCTGGGCTCGTCAGTACACAGGAACAGGACATCTCCAGCCCTGCTGTGTAACTGGCTGAGCTGAGACAAGTCGGCTGTGCGTTACTGTGGTTGGGTTGCTCACAAATCCGGTCATCATCGTGGCTTTTTTAAGGTAACTGTCCAGTCGATTTTGTGTTGGACAACGGGGGTTCGATACGCGTGTCTGTCCTACATGCTCCCTCAGATATAGTACCGCTCCCGGTATTTACATGGTGCGCATATCTACTGGGAACACTGTAGCAGATCCAGCCTCACAAATCTTGCGTTGCCTTCTCCCTACCACAAGCAGCACTGGAGGTGTGACAATTATTGAGGAACATGCACGGCGCCTGAGACTATGTGGATCATTCAACTTGGCTAGGTTGCTTGCATAACATATCCGAGCACACATCGATGCCCCCAAGACTAGCTTCCAATTTGTATGCTGCCTAGGAGATAGATAGGTGACACGGGATCTGTTGAAGACGGCTTGTGTCACTTTCCTATCCGGTCTACCACCGCGCGTCTGTTGAAGCCGGCTTGTATCACTCACTCCCCAACTGAATCCGTCGGACTTGCCACTGATGCGTACCAGCTCAGCTCTACCTAGTAGCGTATGAACGAGGGGATTAGCCACACAGGGCCGTTCAGCTCAAGTTTATCCTTGTTTCCGGCCTTCCGATACGGCGACTGCTGTCCAGAGCCCGTTATCTTCCCCCGCCGCCTCTCCGAGTCCAGCCACCGCGTCAGCTAGTCATCGCCACGATAGTTGGTAAGACTAGTGTTACGGTTAGTAGGTCGCGGACATGTGGATGGATGGAGGGGGGAGGACTCATACAGCAACCATTAAGCAGCGCACAGACAAGTGGCCGCGCACGTGGTCCCCGCCTCGCAGGTGAGGACGTAGTTGTCACAATGGCAGTATGTATTCTCGCAGATGTTGGTGTCCGACAGGCCGCCCTGGCAAACCACGTGGGTTGCGTTTGTCATTGTCAGGAAGGCTGAGATGACAGCGGCGATGGCGATGAATGAACGCATTCTGCTGGACTAGGAAGAGAGTTTTCTAGTGGTGGAGAAGACGAGTATCAGAGAGTAATTCCAGGGTTGGTCGAGAAGGTCTGGTCAGAAGAGATGGCGGGGTGTTGAGGTTAATTGTGATAAGAGAATCGCTGCCATTCTCTTGGATACTTATACTTTTTTGAATCTTGGAAGTCTTCCGCAAAACACAATGCGCTCTCGTATCCTTCACGGCGTCTGACGGCTGAGAAGGTCGCGGTTGAGGTGATACGACCAACCATCTATTGCAGAGGATCGACAACGACCGCCAGCATTTGAGCAGTCTTGTCTCATCCCTTCACTCTGCATTGACGCTAATTTACTGCAGGATGCTAGAATCAAAAGGACGGTTGAGGCGAACACAATGTCAGCCTCATGCTGATCGTGGGCGGACTCGAGTTTCCGCCTCGCCTTCATCAGTCTGTCTGGTGGCAGGTGGTTCGATTATTGACCCAACATGCTGGCAAAATACTGAGGAGGGAAAAACGATACTAGGAAACCTCCAATACCACGTCTCGACAGTTCCTTGCTGTCCCCTGTGGGGATCTCAGATCCCCTTATGCTAAGTAGACCACCGTCTTCCCCGGACTATTTCCATTCTCTCTGCTCCAGCATCTGGATCACCGTCAATGTGCGCGTCATCTGTGGAGCAGACTCGGGTAGCACGGAAGCAGAAGCGGTGGTGCAATGGCTTTTCACGACCCATGTGGTCAGCCTTGGCTTTTTGTTACGGGGCTGTTCGCCGTTGATCTTTTTCGCTGAGATAATCGTCAGATGAGAGGAGGAATGAGTGAAATGAGACAGCTTTACTGTTGCCAAACCCGACAATTTCGACATTGTCTCCCAAGGCTGGTTGGCCTAGTACCTAGGGGAGGCAGGGAGAAAGTTGAGGCCGTCGGGCAGTCCTGCCCTGGTGTGCTTGAGGATAGTTCCGAACGAGATACAGTGCTTGTGCCCCTGTGATATCTCTGGATGATAATTGTAGGTACCCATACGCCATGAGCCTTTCTAGATTGTTTCAGCAGTGTCGCCATCCATATAGTATAGAATATATTCCAAGTAGAGTCCAACTTCCCCACCGGAGTCTTGTGTAATATGGGAGGAGGTTCAAGTCACCGTATTGATTAGCCAGGTTGCACGTTACACCACGGTCGTATTGAGACATGGATCTTCATCAGCTTGCCGTCGTGCTCAAGGCCGGGGCTAACCTTACTGATTCCACAGGAGTGTCCGTAGTTGCAGGAAAGACACTGGTAATACAAACTAGATTGCAACATGATATTCGACTATTATGTCATGGTCGCCTCTACTGCCATCGACGGGACTGGGCAACAACAAATTCCTGCCTTGAGTGACAGCCAGGTACTACGTTGAGACACTCAGGCTTTGCTTACAAACCTCAACACAGCCAGCTTGAGAGAAGTAAACATGACTTTGATACACATTGTTATCAAGAGAAATTTGAAGTTATTCGAGGATGACCATAATCTTGCCTTCTGTGCAGCTTACTTGTGAGTAACATAGAGGGTCTATAGCTTAAGTTTAATTGAAAACTACTAAATAAGGATATGATTAGTAGAAATATCTTAAAAGAACTAGAACCATAATGGCTGCCATTATTTCGCTCAATGCTGTCAGTGACCCTAGGACGTCAAGAGCATGATGTTATGTACAAAGATGGGGGCACATGGGCATGGTATTGAACCCACGATATGGGGGTCTCCTGGGTCTAGTTAGTGGTTGTGGCGTGTCTTCAAATACGAATGCCGCAAAGTTGTATGACTGAAGTGTATGAATTTACTGACTCATTTATGAGGAAGTGCCGTAGCAATTATCGAAGCCACAGGCTGTCCTTATTTCCCAGCGCTCTGGGCCACACTCATAACCACGAGCACCCAATCAATATTCGACTCCAAATGAGAGCAATTGTCAGCGTGACAATGATCGCTCGTGTGGGTGCCTCAAGATCATGTTGAGCCATTTTCTTTACCATCAAACTGTATGTTGAAACGCGGTAGTACGCCCTTTTCGAGTCTCAGTCGCGCGTGTGCTTACGGTCTTAACTTTCTACTGTGTCTATCGACGGAAAGCTGCAGCCATTCTCTTCCACAAATTCCTTCGATGTCTCTTAGTCATAGCTGACGAGGTGTTTTCTGTATCACGGCCATGTTGCTGACCTTTGGTCCTCTTCACGCTATCGCAAGGCGCATCAGGCTCCTGTTGGCACTCGTCTGAGAGAAAGCTGCCAAGCCTCCAGTAGCCGAGATCCTTCTCATCCTGCCGACAAACCTCGAAGTCCGGCTTCGGCCACACTGTATTTTCTTCTCAACTATCTGTCTATCTGCTTTCTGCTCAGCCGTCAGACTCTTCCCCAGTAGCCTATAGCCTATATATAAACTCTTTAAGTTCTCTATACTTCTACTTATACTACTTTCCTATAGGCACCCTTAACCTCCTACCTCTTCCTTTATTTCTTAATTATCTTATAATTCTTTTAAGAAGATTCTTATCTTTAATAATAAAGGTATAAATATAAAATAGTATAAAGTTATTATAGTTTTCCTTTATTTTCTAGTAAATTTTTTCTATTATTTTCTTTAAGGTATTTATAATATTCTTATAGATATCCTCTATATAGTTATTTTTAAAGTAGTTTATTTTAGCTTCTATTCTTAATTAATAGTAGTTAGTATAAATTTAGAGTATAGTAACTTTATAGGCTTACTTAGTAAGTAGTCTTAAGGCTATAATATATATTAGTTATAATAAATAAGGTTTTTAGCTTAGATTTCCTTTATAGGATTATAAGCTTATATAGGGACTATCTTAAGACTATTCCTAGTCTTACTATATAACTACTTTACTATCTTACTATAGTAGATTAGCCCTTAGGCTATATATTATTAAGTAAGTCTAGTCTATAGTACTATTAGGAGTAATACTTCCTAGCCTTATCTGTGTAGTATAAGGCTGTGGCTATGTGCCTAGGCAGATGCCTAGGCAGAGACTTCTACACTGTTATTAACATTGGTTTTTTTTAAATGCTGGGTCTTTAAGTGTTTACCACTGTGTGAAGGGACCGTACGCCTTTGGGACATATACGGATTAAGAGCGCAACACCCCAAACCTCGAAGTCCCTTACTTCACCACGCTGTACTCGACATGGAGACCTCCACTTGGGAGCAAGGGTATCTAATATGGTTGGAAGGTCACTATCCGGGTGTCTCCGCTGTACATATGCCTTCAGATCGCACATAGCGGCCAGCTCAAGGAACGAGGCAATGCCTTCCTCGTCCAGGAGAGTCTGCATGGCGGTTTGGAAATCCCATCTCGCAAAGCCCCGCAGTATGATGGTCTCAAGCTCGTCTAAACCGGTCAAGATCGTCTCATATTGACTAGGAGCAGTCACTTCAGTCTCGTACGCGTAGAATAAACATCCTAGTATCCATTGCGAGAGGTGGAGCCTGATGTAGGTGAGACGGTGCAGGTGTATGAGAGACCGTGTTTGGCCCAGATTCGCTTGGAAAAGTAGTCTTCTGGGGTCGAAAGAAGACCCACTCAAGGTTTCTAGGTTTCTGAAGACATTGTCTGTTTTGATGAAATCGACAATGCTCCGGTGCAAAAATCCCACCCTCTCTCCGAATAGTATGTGTGCCTTTGGGTCCGAAGATATGTGGATCATGTCCTTGCACTGCGCCACTAGCTGTCTCTTCTTGGTTATCAAACTCTCAAATTGTTCCGAGTCAACATCTGGCCAATCGCGGAGAAGTTCCAAAGGTCCTTGCTGCGATTCCAGTGCCGTGTGGTAAGAGTCCAATTGGTCGTCAAGATTGAGGAAGAAAAAAGTCAGAAGTGGAAAGGACGTCCTTGCGTAGCATAGAGCGAGGAATAACCTGGCGGTCCGTGGTCGGTAGATATCCTCGATGGAAAGAAGTATACGCTCAAAGTATCCCTCGAGATCTTTAGGCAGACTGTCAAGTCTCGTACGTAGCACGTGGAAGCTGTCCCCGTTTACTAAGCCGCGGATGAGCGATCGAACCACGAGGTAGACCCAGAGGAAAACGCCTTCAGCATTTTCGGTGATGCTTTCAATGATCCCCGATGCCGCTTCTGGAGAAGTCCTTTTGAGGCGTCGGAACCTTGGTTCTTGCTTCAGTTCATCCGTGACATATTCTCGAATATCTTGTCGCGTGAGATCTTGAAGGTAGATCTTCCATGGGCTATTGTCGAAGGCATCAACGAAGTCTATCCAGGGCCTGCTCGACACACACACCTTGACGTTAGGTGACTGCGAAAGTTGACACAAGATGTTTATAAGCTCCCTGTGGTCTCCGCCATACTCATCTAGCCCATCGACAAAGATGCAGATCTTCATATCCAGGTGGCCAAGAGAAGATATTGCCGATTTCAATTGAGCGCGCGTCCATGGGTAGAAGCTATCCGCAAACGGAGCAGCCCAGCGTTCTCTGCAGAAGCCTTTGATGAGATGAGGTTTCTTACTCAAAACCTGGAGCAGAATAGATCTCATGAGGCCCTCCTGCGACCTTTGTATGACAGTTCCATGGCTCCAAAAGTAGTGTTTGGCGATCACAACCGAAGTCTTAGGTTGGTCGTCCGAGAGCTGCGCCCACTCAGTGAGCACTTCGGTCGTAGTCGTGTGTTCAGCCACGAACCTCATAAGAGTGGATTTGCCAGAGCCGGCTTTTCCAGCGATCCAGAACATCCCGCTTTTACTGCGAAGCCATTCGACAAAGCTGTGGTCCCCAGTCGTACTCAGCATCCATTGAAACGTTCGGTGATGAGCCTCAGAAATCGTGAACTCACGCTCATGTAACTGAGGGTAGTTCAATGTCTGAAGTATTAAACGATTCTTGTTCTGCGTGAGTGATTCAAAATCTCGATATAGAGCGAAGTGATGCCGACGGTAAAAGATGTAAGCCGCCTTCTCTTGACCCTCTTGAAAGTCAAGCTGTATATCCTCAACCGCTGATGCGATATGGGTAGCGCCACCACTACCTCTGAGGCTGGAAACTGTCAAAGAATCGATCCTTTTTGAGATGCTCTTCAGGTAGTTGACTGCATCATCCAAATGCTTGCCAAATTGCTCATGATACGCATGACTGGATGACGAGAGTTCCAGAAGTGTCTGTTTGAGGTCTCGTTGCTGTCTCCTACCCTATCATTAGCACTAACAAAGTTCATAAAGATTTACCTGAATCTGTAAGATGCTCACTCCATCAACACGATGAGATGTGCAGACACCTCTGACCGAAGTTTGAACAAGCGTTCTGACAAGCGTTGAAGATCTCTGCCCTTGTAGATAATATAGCCCGTTTTTTGTAGACCTTCGACGAAGTGCCATGCTCCTTTGCCTTTCAACTCTAAATTGTCGAGAACCTGCTTTATTTGGGTTGCTAAGTCAAGGCACTTTGCAACAAGGTTGTGAAGAGTTTCGTCGTCTTTCGAGTTGAAATGCTTATCCTTGGTTTCTTCAAGGAGGCTCAGTGACTGACGAACATTAAAAACAGTCTCTTCAATTCCTCCGAGTCTGCTGATTTGTCCTGGGCTCGCATTGCCTGCAATTTGGAAGGCCAAGCGGGCTGCACTGATGGCGTATTCGAGGAACTGCGCCACATTACCAGCAAGACTGACAGCGGCGAGCACCTCCATCCTGGGCCCTGCCAGTGGTAGCTTTCTCAACTTCCAAACGAGGAGTTATAAAAGCTGTGAATCGATAGCGTGTCGTCAACAAGGATATCCTTTTGGACGCGTGGAATGCTGGAGCTGTTTGAACCAGCTTAGCCACGCCCCGATTACCGCTTCTTATGCGCAGCCGGACCCCGAGCGCCAGGTACCAAATCATGTTGGTCCAATTCGGAAGCGGGGAATCTGCGCAAAAGGAACGGACCGGTCAGCATCTTTTTTCTTCTCATCGTCCATGTGTTGCGAAACTATTGGACCATTATTTGGGCACCGAAGTTACACCACACCTGCACAATTATGGATCCATGGATGGCTTATGCAAGTAAGCAGAAGGGCTGGGCACCTAAAAACACCCGATCCCCTGTAGACCGTACGTAGAAATCCACAACCCACCAATCCACACCAATTAGCCTGATCTCCTAGTGATAATACAGTGCTGACCCTTTTTAAGTAACCCTGAAGGAAGAAGAGAGACGCTTGTAAACTTATCACATAGGAAATCCTTTGGGACGATACGTCTTGTGGCTGTGTAAAAACCTGTAAGTCAAGCAAGTTCCTTAGTTTGCGCGCACGCGGGTGATGGTGATCTCGGTGTTCCAAAGTGTAGGGTACCATTGTAGTATCCGATTGCTGGTCCGGCCACCACGACGTACTCTTGACGAGTAGCGTACATTCCGTGTTGTTGTGACGACAGAGGCTCATATACTGCTTGGAGCTCCCATACAGCCCGTGGACGGGCTCCGTCTCAGTTGTTGCGACGGACGTCGGTGGGCCCAAACCAGCAATCCGTGCGTGCTTCTTATCTTATCGGCCGACTGCTCTTTGGGACCGTTCCTATCTGGAGCTTGACAGGATCTGCCAAGACTTTGGGTCTGTCCAATCACAAGCAGCCATGGCGGCAGCGGACCCACCCCAGGCCGTCGGCACGCTGATGTGGCTTCTTGCGGCGAAAAAAGTTGCACAGGCCAGGCCAGACCCCGGGGACCCCAATTCGCCCGGGCCGCCGCAGTACCTTAGCAACTTAGCTGGCGCATTCTCCATCAGAGACCTGAACTTTGCTCCAAACCTGCAACACCACCGCCGAACAGACAGACATCTGCTCCCATTCCTGTCGCCCTCGTTCCCTCGACCATCGCCAGCTGTACCTCCCTCTCCCCGGTCTCCTCGTCACCTGACAAATCATTCAAGATGGCCGGCCTAGGTCCCCAAGTGTGAGTTGGCAGACAGACACAGTTCCCATGTCGTCGCACGCGACAGCCGACAGCAACTGACATTATGCCGTCGCACGCAGAACCAACATCGTCATCATCCTGGGTATGATGCAGGTGGCCAAGAGGGTCCCCTTCGAAGACCCCAACGTGCTCAACGCCTGCCGGGGCCTCTACGTGCTCAGCAACCTGATCATCATGGGCATCTACCTGTACATCAAGACCAAGATTGACGCCAAGAAGGGTGCGTAGTCGCCCATACAACTCCTCCCAGATGCCCCCAAGAAGGCTACTGACTGCTTGCTGACTGACTGACTGACACTTTTGTCCACCAGACATGACCACGCTCAAGTACGTCGAGCCGGCCCCGATGGGCTCCACCGAGGAGGGCAAGCTGGTCACCACGACGATCCACGCGTACGACATGGGCCAGCTGAAGCAGGCGTTCCGGTCGCAGCTGATGGGCATGGGCATGATGGTGGTGATGCACTTCTACTTCAAGTACACCAACCCGCTGCTGATCCAGAGCATCATCCCGCTCAAGTCGGCCTTCGAGGGCAACCTGTTCAAGATCCACGTCCTGGGCCACCCGGCCGCCGGCGACCTCAAGAGGCCCTTCAAGGCTGCCGCCGGCTTCATGTCCGGCATGCAGGGGCCCCCCGAGAGCGACAAGAAGGCCGTCGAGGCTGCCGAGCGGGCTGGTCGTGGTGGTGCCAAGGAGGAGTAGAGGACAGACTTGTTGTCACTTCCACCGAAACAAAAAGTTCATTGGACCTTCATATAATAAACGGCTTTGACGTGCTCATGATTGGGACAATTGGGGAGGTTTTGCTGGGGCAAGAAGGGTGGTGCAGTATTTGGAGGAGCAATCTTCTCTAAACAGACTGGGCGCCAGAGAAAGAAGAAGACCAAAAACACAAAACACAAAACACCTGCATGTATAGTTTGGGGCCGGGCAGCTTTTCTTCTGGATCTGACACTTGGAGGGCTGTTCATGTAGGGACACACACACGCGATAGATGGATGATAGACGTCGTCGCGGTTGAACAATGCAGCAGCTTCTGGCCCCGTTTCGTTTCCTGTCGCAAGTCGCAAGTCGCAAGTCGCAAGTCGTCTCTCTGTCCTTTTTCCAGCCGCGGGCAAATCGCCACCCGTCCGTTCCTGCCGAGTCGGGCGCGGCTGCCTGCCTGCCTGCCGCGTCCCGCCCACCCCAGCTAATCTGTCACAGCCCGACCTTCGTCATCGAAGGGCGCCGTCAATGGCTGCTGGCTGCACTTTATTCACATCTCACCACCACCGCCCAATCCCACTTGGCGGTTCTTCTCAGATTTGTTCCTCACAGCGCACTCAACTTCCTGTCGCACACTAATCGTGATTCCCTTTCACAACTTTCCCACCAGAGAAGCCATCCCCAAAAACCCCCGGCACCCGCCATGGTGCGCCCCTCGACCCCGCCACCGTCGGCACCCTCACAGTCAGCCGCCGTGAACGCCTCGCCGCCGACCCCAGCAGCCACGCGCAAACTGGTTTGTCGTCCTTCCCTCCTCCTTTCCCCCCTCACACCACCCAACCAACCCTCTCACCACAACAAAATTCTAACACACGGCCAATCTCTCAACCCACAGGAAGAATCCCGCCTCCGCGCAAAAGACCTCCGCTCCCAGCGCGAAGCCGCCGCCCGCGCCTCGGGCACCGAGCAGCCCATAACAAGGTCAAGGTCAGGCTTCGTCGACACCGAGGACGTCCACGTCGTCGCGCCGGGCAACAACCGGTCCCTCCGGAAGAAGAGACCATACGAGTCAATCACACAGTCACACGTCCCAGAGTCGAACCGCGATGCGCGGTCGCCCGCGAAGAAGCGGCAGGATGTCGGCGGCGGCAGCAGCAGCGGTGGTGGAGGCGGAGGGGGAGGGGCAGACAGCAACGTGCCGCCGCGCGCGATGAACCGCAAGTTCGCGCGGTTTGTGGATTACAACTTCAGCAACATGACAGACACCAAGGGCGGGTTCCTGTCGACCGAGGACGACCCGTTCAACAAATCCCTTGTGGGGAGCAGCTCTGGCCCCGCGGCGACAAACCCGGACGAGCCGCAGCGGCCAAAACACATGACCGAGGCGGAGTGGGAGCGCATGCAGCTCCTCCGCAAGCTCCAGAAGCAAAAGGCCGGGCCCTTTGAGCCGGGGCTGAGCGCCATCGCCGACAAGGCAGAACGCAAAAAGTGCCGCGAGTGCGGGAACCTCGAGATCGACTGGGTGTGGGAGGAGACGTTTGGGTGCTGTGTCTGCGCGGGGTGCAAGGAGAAATTTCCCGACAGGTACTCGCTGCTCACCAAGACGGAGTGCCGGGAGGACTATCTTATTACGGATCGTGAGCCGTCCCCCCCCCCCCATTCCCCAACCCCAAACACCACTATAGAGTCCCCCCCCCCCTACTCCTTCTCAAAAGTGAACTGCTTGCTGATATCAGCCACCAACCAAACCAGCCGAGCTCCGCGACAAGGACCTCCTCCCGCACCTCTCGCGCCCCAACCCGCACAAGACCCACTGGCACGACATGATGCTCTTCCTGCGGTACCAAGTGGAGGAGTACGCCTTCAACACCAAGTGGGGGTCCGCCGAGGCTTTAGATGCCGAGTTTGCGCGGCGCGAGGCGGCAAAGAAGAAGCGGAAGGAGGAAAAATTTAGGGATAGGCTACTAGACCTGAAAAAGAAGACGCGCGCCGACGCGTTCCGCAGGGGTACTGGTTCTCTCGGGGGCGGGGACGCGCGGTTCGGCGAGGGCATCGCCGCGGGCGCGGGGGTCAAGAAGCACGTGCATGAGTGGGGGCGGGCGGTTGTTGATGCGGGGAGCGGGATGAGCACCAAGACTTGTGTCGGGTGCGGGATGGAGGTGGAGGAGTTTGAGCTTTAGATCTTGGGGCGATGGCAAGTCTTTTTGGAAGCGGATGATATCTAGGTGAGGCCGCGAAGAGAGGCCCTCGAGCATGGCTGGGCTTTTTGGCCCTGGTGATGCGGTGGACGATACTATGCATTGTAAATATTACCACACTAATGGACATGTCATTGGCAGTCGCTTCCCGATGAGCGGCCAACGGCTTGCCCGCCGAGGTTATCTTGCGCCTCGGCCATGCGAGAGTGTGAGGTGCCTGCCCTTGTGGGTGGGTCAATGTCCGTCCCGGCGCCCGGCGGTCCAGATGACAAGCCTCTCCTCCAACGAGGGCCGGCTGTGCGTCCCGAATACCGGGTAAACAGTCCCCTCGTGGCGGCGGTCCTTCACCTCCGATCTGTAACCTGATGCAAGGTGGGCGTCAATATCAATGACCATGGACGGACCGAACTTAGAAGAGGGCAAGGCGGTCGAGCAGGAGGAAGGGGATTCTTATTTACTTACACTTGTCGCAGAAGCCCTGCTCGTTCTCGAAGCGGACCGTCGGTGGGGCCTGGCGGCAGAGGTGGCATGCGTCTAAACGGGCCGGCCAGTCAGTAGGAGATTGATGGGGAGCCCAGGTAATTGTGCTATACACTTGGACGGACAGGAAGAGAGGTGGTGGGACTAACGCTGAAGACAGTAATCGTCCCCGTGCCATGATACCTCATAGCAGCCGAGCCGGGCACAGAGCGTGTTTTTTCTTGAGGCGTTGTCTAGCCAGGCTAAGATGGCGCTTGCGGAGGAGTATGGAGGCGGTGTTGTGGCCATGGCTATTTGTTTTCTTTTTTTCTTTTTTTTTTTTGGGGGGGGGGGGGGGGGTTGGTGTGGGGCGCCGGATGCTGGCTGGCCACAGACAAGTGCAATGGTACCCTAGGTATGGCTACCCTAGAGGTTGGCGTGTTGCTGGATAGCTAATTTGGGATCGCAGGAAAGTTCAGAGGGGGCGCCTTTCTGATGTCTTTGTAGACAAACCGGGAGGGCTATTCACTCTCTTTTTTGATATCTGTGTAGACAAACGGAAACGGGGAGGACTGTTCACTATAACCCCAGTGAATGCCTCAGTGAGCAGGCGCTCGCTGCCGATGATCCACTGAACCCGGCGGTGATGGCCACACATGGCTCTGAATAACTTGAATGGTCTGTTTGCCTGGACTCGAAGTAAGGCCCCGCCTAGCTCAGAATATTGCGTAGTTGCCCTTACGGCACATGCGCAACGGATCTGACGTGTGCATAAAAGTGATCATGGCGTTTTGCCAACCCAGAAGAAGCAATAATGGCATCATTCGCTCACCCCTTATTTATCGACAAGAAGACTGGTCCATCTGACGACCAGGTCGGCCCATGTTGTGGTCCAACATTGAAGAAGATGACCACCTGCCCAGATCGCATCGCCCAAGATGCAGGGTTTTCATCAACAGTTCTCACCCCTCGCGTCCGAACCAGCTAGACAAACCCCATCTTTCTTTCATCTATGAGCCCATTTGTTCACATGACCCCATCTGCCGACTGGACGCCGCCGATCAGTCAGTAGTAGGTATTGTAAGCCAATTCACAGGGTACACAGTTCCCTTATGGCGTCTTTCTTTTACCTCGGACGTGTAGCCTTGGCCGGAGACGACAGTCAGTCAGCATCTATCAATGCAATGTGGACCAAAAAGTCAAACCAAATCCGCAGGAGGCGAGGCAGGCGGATAGGCACGGCCTCGGGACAACTTACAAGCATCACAGAAGCTCTGGGAGTTCCAGAACATGACTGTCGAGGGGGCGTTGTGGCAGAGGTGGCAGGAATCTATTGAATAGCCCTGAAGGTCAGCTAGCCGTTTAAATAAGGGAGGGAGGCTGAGGAGGTAGGTGTGTAGGTGCATTCCCTGGGGACAACGCCGGCGAGGTGTGAGTGCGAGTAGTATCGACAGGGACTTGACTCACGAGGACGGCAGTAGTCATCATCAGCACTCGAGATCTCATAGCATCCTATCCGGGCGCAGAGTGTGTCTTTTCCCCAGGAGTTTGAGACTTTTTCCCGCCAGGCTGAGACGCTCGCGAGCGAGTTGGTGTGAAGCTGTTGTGCTGTTGCTGGCATGGCTTTAGGTTGGGGGAACATGGCTGGCTGATGTGGTTGTCGATAATAGGTGGGTGTAGTTAGGTTTTATTTCCGGTAGAAGATTGGTGTCTAAAGTTGTTGCTGTGACTTTAAATATCGCGCGTGGAATCGGAGATCAGAGATCACAAGGCATGCCTTTGAGGCCTTAGGTCCCACTACCTAAGGTAGCCAGGCAAGCAGTAACTTCCATTCACCATGACCCAGGTTCATGGCCATCGTGGTCCAAGGCAATTACTGATTCTGTGGTCATAACATGGCTCCAGACGGGACAGTTTTTGACTTACGTGAGCTCTAAATATTCTCCTGCCCCATCTGGGGCTATCTAAGCCAATTTGCAGCCATAATTCCCATAGGAACTCAAAACCCATTATTGTGTGTTTTCCTGTACTTACAATGGCATTGCTTGTTTTTACATTTCCTTAAACACTGGATCTATTCAGAGCGTAGCCATATATCAAGAGACTGCATTTGTCTTCGGGATTTATACGATTGAAGAACGAAACCACTTAATGGTCGCATTCAATGCTTTTAGAAGCGCAATGTTATCGTTCGTTCTCTTCCCATTCACATCTCTTGCAGTGCCGTCACCAGCTATGGCCCCCAATGCCCACGATGGTGTTTTCGTTTGGCTACCTCTAGAGATGTATGGATTACCGGTATTCAAGTGCTCCCGCACCCTTCAATGGATGGATTATACATTTGAGTATTGATCTCAGCTGAGGGTGGCTACATATCAGTGGACAGTGGGCCGCGTCTTGAGGCAATTTGGCTTATATATTTCTGGTTCAGATCAACGCCCCCTGACTAGGCGTGCGTTCACGCCAAATCAGGAAATACGTATCACGTAGCAAAGTTCCAAACTAGGAATTATAATCAAGCACCGAACGTGACCAATGTCTCGCGTATTTCTTGTGCCACAGAGGAGGGGCCGGGCGACAAAAGGCACGAGGCAGCCGCGGTCGTGGCCCGGCTGAATGGGGGCATGGTACCACGTCTCCCACACTAGGCTTCAATTTTCATAGCGGGCACGAATTCTCATTTGGACGCCTTAGAACGCACAGCTGGTCGCGTATGGGGGCGACCACATATGTAGCCATCAAAGATCTCCGTCCACAAGAGGCGTCACAAGAGAAGGATCTCAAGTTACTCCATGTGTCTTCTTCACCAAATATTTGCATGATTTCTTGGCTTCCGGTGGGTGTCCTTGAATATGAAATCCATTTACATGATCGTATAGGCTGCTTGTGGGAGACCCCAAGAAGGAGCCGCGGGATGTTGGCATGTATTACTGCCATGTACACAAGGCCTTCAGTCACACCGGGCCTCTGAACTTTATCACTGGCTGAATCGCCAAATTTCGAGGTTGCATTGTAAGGGGCCGTTCTCTGTGCCTATGTCACCTTGCGGCACAGCGTTTCGTTGGAATTTTGATGCCACTCAGCCCTCCTGTTTTCATATACAAACCAGCCTTCCCCTTGAACAAATCAAAATGCATCCGCATCGAGCGTTTCCTAATCCTTTCTCCAATTCTTTCTGTTCATGACTCCAGAGTCATGACTTTCGCACTTAATCTGATGGTTCTGGAGCTCTTATGCATAATTCTCTTCCCTGCTCACCCGGTCCTGGCAAACGCTTTCACTGCACCGAAGGGCGGCCAAGTCATACACGCTGATGAGCCTCTCCAAATCACCTGGACGGCAAACTCCTCGGCACCAGTCTGGATTGGACTGATGTATGGGGACAACCAGGAAATGGCGCTTATTACAGGTTGGAAGCTCTATAATTCTTTGCTCTCGGCCGAGGGCAGCGCGACCACTGACAGTATGAAGCTGACAAAAGAAATTCAGATTCTGCACCCAACACTGGGGCCTACACGTGGACAATCCAGTCAGCCCAACTAGACTTCTCGGACTATTACCTCTTAATCTGCCCGGCAACGTTATGACCCAGACGCGCCTTGCGAGTCGACCCCCAACGGAAGATTTAGAATCGTCCGCGGATCAACTTCATCCTCGACTCCACTTCCATCTCAAACACCCACGTTGTTGCTTTCTGATACTACGACGCCACAGTCTCTTCAAGTCACGAGTACTATATCTAGCCAGGACTTCCAGGTGACCACTCCAAGCGATGCGGTTTCTACGAGGTGCGATGTCGCCGCGCAGTAGTTTTCGGTGATTGAAACTAACATTCTTGTTTTTTTAGTAATAGCTCACTCGTCCTGAGCTCGACTACGACCACGGGAACGACCAGATCCGCCGCCACACCCGCTTCCCCTTCTTCATCTCAACCCCATTCATCGAATGGATTGCCTGAGGAATCAAGAATTGTGGTATACACTGTCCTAGCATTAGCCGCCGTCGCCATCGCTGCCCTGTGGTGGATGGTTATCCGAAGGAAGTGGAAGGCAAGAGAAGATGTGAGACAAAGGACGCCTAAACGGGAGTCGCAGGACCCCTTTATAAAACCGGAGCTTCCTAATGACAGCACTCGGGCCGGGCTGGAAGCTTGTTGTCCTACGGATGGATTGCATGAGCTCGAATGACGGCGGAATACCGACGCCTATACGTTTGTGATGTACGGGAATACGTGGATGGTGTGGTATTACTCCTGCAAACAAGAGAAATATCAATATTAACACCTGACCTATTTGATAAACTTCTGCTGGTGTGTTTGATCTCGCACCCAAGTTGGCTTGGAGTGCCGTTGTCAAACAGGTCGTTTCGAAGCTCCCTGTGCATTTCTGACTGAGGAAATTGCCCGAATGAAGCAAGTGAGAAGAATGTAAATGAATGGTGAGCCGATTATATTGGGATGATAACGTGGTGAAGCGCCAACAAAACCTTGGAAAATTACAAATGTCCGATCTCCACTGGCAATGCACTTCCTAATAGGATCCTGAGGAGAAACTGACTACTCGACATCCTTCTGGATAACGGGCACGAATTTGACCCAGAACTCAGGCTTCACGTACATCCCCCAGCCTTTCGCGTCCTTATCAACATCGACCTTGTCATTAAGAACTGGCACGCCCTCCAGGTCAAACTTCCACAAAACCTTGGCGATGAACACCCTGCTCTGCCACCATGCAATCTCCCTGCCCGAGCACATTCTAGGGCCCTGACTAAAAGGCTGGAAACCCTTGCGGTTGTCGGCGGCAAATTGCGGATCGAATAGTGGTTGACTCTCGTCAGCGGACAGCCACCGCTCCGGACGAAACTCGAGAGGGCGGTGGAAGTTGCGGGGGTCCCGTGCAAGAGCGAAGGTGCTTGACTGGCAGACGACCTAATGGTATCACAGAGGTTAAAATCCGCACTCAGAAAATGGTATGGGAAATGGGCTTGACGCACCCCTTTGGGGATATACGTCCCATCGACCAAGGCCCCGGGACTCTCAACCGGCATGCCGGTGAGCAGAGGTGGCACAAATCGAAGGGACTCTTTCAGGCAGCACGTCAGATATGTCAGATCCGCCGCCGCGCTCGCCGTGATCTGCTCGTAGCTCTGAAAGGCGCCTCTTATCTCTTTGACCAATGTCTCCCAGACAACCGGGTTCTGCACCAAGTGGTAGATGGTGTAATACAGCCACAACGATGGTGGCTCGTATCCCGCTATGAGCAGCTGGCCAGCAACCTGCTCGAGGTGTCGCAACTCCTTGCCTTTCGGAACTTCATGGTCTTCTGGAACCAGCGTCTCAATGAAGTCGAGGTGCTCGACGGCGCCTTGGCGCTTGATGCGTCTTTCCAGCTGCTGGCGACTATGAGCTCTGATGTGTGAGTGACCTGTTACCATGGCGGCTAAATAAATGTACTTCAGGGGGCTGATGAGTGGGAAGCGCCATGACATCTGGATGATCGTCACCGCCTTTTTCATGCGCTTTAGTAAGGAGAGGTACGGTGGATCTCTCACTGTTGTTGGATTAGTCTTTTTTGCGCCTTGGGTGGATCGACCGACTCAATATAATCTTTTCAGCACTTACTGTCTTGCAGTGCATTCAGTTCTCGGTTGTATGCCATGTCGGCGGACATATCCACGGACTATAAGATTCTTGATCAGCCACGAGCCATGAAATCAACGCAGGAATGTCTTTCCGGGAAGAGGCACACCCTGCTGTCCTTGGGCTCATATGACTGCCATAGTTTAGGTCTAATACTCACGGTCCAATTTATCCAGGTAGCCAGATCGACTCCCTGGCCATCCTTCCCCAGCCCGAGGGCCTCCATACGTTGCACAAACAGGTCAACATATTTGTGTATGGTCGGCTCTTTAGCCTTGAGTGCCTTCCCACTGAAGGCCGGGGACATTTGTTTCGCGACTTGGCGATGTCTCACGGGGTCCCACTCCCAGATGATGCCGCCGTGTTCATCGTTTCCATGGTTGTTGATCTGAGTTTTGGGGAATCGCTCCAGGAATTTGTCGTGCGAGCCGTACAGGTCTGCCTCCAAGCACTTTGCGTGAGATCATTTTGAAGTACATCAATTCGGTGTTCAATTATGGTATCACATACCTGCCAAGGCTTGAGGAGTGGAAAAAACGAGCTCATTTGGGGCGATACGGACAACGTCGCCTATGTGTGCATCGAAGGATCAGACAATAAGTTACAGTACTGTTTAATCGGCCATGGTGCGAAGTGTACCATATTTCTTCAGGACCTTTTCCGCAGCCCACGGCCATCGGCCAGTCAACCTGCATTTCTTCAGTCGTTGTTACATGAACCAGCCCCTTGGGTCGTCTTACGAATGATAGGCAAACCAGATGTCAGACACAGCCGCCAGTTTCGGCCCTGGATACCTGGACAGGGGGTGGAAATGCAGGCGCCATATTGATCGAAGAGTCCAGTAAAGGATGGCCTGATTGCAAGGATATCAGTAATCTGTTAGTCATATACTGGTATCCCGAAGGCACGGAGATCAGAGAACACGTACAGCTCCAAAGACGATGGTTAGGAGGACTTGGCGTGTCCACGTAAAATGAAATGCTGTGCCAGTGAGGGCGCCTGACAAAGACATCGCTCGGATCGACTACGAAACGAAGTATTTGCACAGTACAATGATGGGAACATAAAAGGGAGGATGACAATGATCATATGAAAAGTTGGACGGAGGCAACCTTTGGGCCATGAAGTCCTCAAGCTTTTTCTCTCGTGATTCTCGGGGATCTAAAGCGATTCACAGTTTCAATGTTGTTGGCGCTAGTTTCGCGCGACCCTACCCGCTTCATGCTATTTAGTGTTGTTACATCACCATATGATTGCGGTTAAAGCGTGCTATTTTACGGACAAGAAATGCAACCTCACTAAATTGTCACTCTCAGTCCGCGGCGCTGCGTCAGGTCTTCCAAGGTTATCACCTGGGCAGTGACTACGCTATATGTGGCTAAGGGTCATTTCTACACCTTGATACCTAGGTAGCAATGAATGTGTGCAGATCCGCCAATCGATCAAATACTATCAACCCGCACAGCCTTTGTACTAATGCCGAGCCGTTAGCAACATCAACCGTCACCAGCCCATTTTCAATTTGGATATTCAAATCGAGCGAGCACTGCTAGGCTTGACCTTGGCAATGATCGCACAGTAGGAGTAGAAAGACTCCAAGCTCTCCTCGTTGCCGTACTATGATCGAGATTCAAATTAATTATAGGTCCATGGTGCAGGGGAAAAGTGGAATGGTCACTCACAGCGATGTAAGCCATCTGAACTTGCTTATGGGCTGGCTTAGTGAGCCAGTGCACCTCTTTGCTCTTAAGAGTCTCGCCGCCGCGCCATTCCTCGATTTCTTCGTCCATACCGTCCTCCATGCGCATTGACCCTTCATTAAGGCGGAATGCTAGATCTTTACCGATGACCATGGGTTCCTGATCACCATCCTCGTAGTAGTAGCGGTCGACATCCATCACGGGCTTCACGCTCGCCTCGAGCCCGAGGCGGCCGAATGTCTCCCAGATGATCATGTCGAGGCCCTTCAGCATGTCAGGGAGGATGACTGCATCAGTGTTGGTATGCGCGTATGTGTGGCTGCAGTAGAAGCCGAGGTAGCCACCTGCCAGGGAAGTGTAAGCAAATTTCATCGAAGCGGCTCCATCCACGTGCGAGATGCCGAGGGCAGCCACTCACCCTCTGGCATGAACTCCTTGTTCTCAACAATGTCTTTCAGCGACGTATAGATCGGGAGCTGTGTCGCATCAAGCACGGGCGGCTCGATTCCGGTGACCATGCCGCCTCCGCGAATAGCGTAGAGATTGTACGTCAGCGTTAGACGGTAGCCAGACTTGACCTCGAGGACCTCGTGCTCGCAGTCGCTGTAGAAAGCGGCCCACGAGATCTGATCCTTGTGGCTGCCCCAGTCGTACGTCACCTCTTGGCCCTTGTGTCGGACCTGGAGCTGGCCGCCCTCGTGCTCGAGGGGCAGGCAGACGACCAGGGAGCCGAACTGGGTGCTGCCACGAGGGGTGTCGACGTGTGGCTTGAACTTGCCAGATGGACTGGAGTAGACCTGTCATTTCATTAATGAGCACGGTCGTCGGGAGCTAGTGGAGCCCTGATGCAAGACCCAAGGCATACGGTGGCTAGAGAAAAAGACTCACGTTCAGCTTGTACAGCTCCGCCCTCACACCGCGTCGTAGGTCGAAATCTGGGTTGCTCGGCAGAAGCGCCTGGGCAATGGCATCGATAATGCCGCACTCGTAAGGATTGAATGTGGAAGCGAACTTGTCCGTGTCCATCTTGAGAGCCTTCCTGTACGTCTCATCAAAGACATCCTTACCCTGGTAGCCGAAGCTGGCAGGCTGCAAATCATTGATCAGATTCTTCAGAGGCGTCTGGTCATTCTGCTCCAGAGGGAGGACGAGCTTGGCCTGTGAGGCCGGGCTCTCAGCTACCAGCGGGTCCCAGCGGATGGTGACAGGCTCAGAAGCTGAGGCAACCTTGATGTCGCCGGACTCGGGGGTTTGCGCGCGTTTGGTGATGGGAATCGTGCCACCACAGGTGAAGATGGTGTTTGCAGTTTGTTTGCCAAGCTCCTCACGTAGCTGCTCGAGAAGTCCGGCCGTAACTGGATCACCCGAGGTCTGGGGTTGAGCGTCTGACTGGGACGTCGCCATGATGTCCATTGGAATGAGGTTGTTCGCAGCGGGTGGTGTACTTAACAACGATCTCAAAGGGGAAGGGGTTCGGGCTTTGTGAAAACCAGTGCTGAGCTTTCGGTTTGTGGACGATGTGTGTGGTCTTCTTTGGCCAGAGAGATGAGGTTGAATGAGATGGAGGGTTCCCTTAAATAACCAAAAGAGTGTGAGCGGAAATTGTTTTCTAGGCAACAACTGCCGTTGGCTTCGAGACATCGGGAGTCACAGGCAGCCAACGAAGGTGGCGCCAAGTCATTGGTTGTGAATTGCTTCATAGATGCCGTTTGCCATTCACATCTGTCCTAGCCAAACGAGAATGATAGAGTGCATGCCAAGCTTTTTTCCACTGTTGGGTGAATTGATTATTCCACTGTTTTCTCCTTCCCCACAAGCTCCAGGCAGCAAGTGGGCTAGGACCACATATGCAGTCTCAAGCTTTCGAGCTATCACATTTCAATCGTGCTCGACAACGATATCAATTGGAACAACTTCTAGCGTCTATCTGGTCCTGCAATTGGATGACTGCGGTGCGATTGGAGTGGTAAGTCTCGTCGATGACTGCTTGTAGGAAATGCGACCCAGCAATGATAGTTGCGTCATCTGGGAGCACGTACTATATATTAAGAATGGTAAAATTGCCATCACATACATTGGGAATTAGAGGGGAGGATATGCAAACGTCTTCTTCCAGGGACGGAATGAGATTTGGGACAGACGGGGAACTGATGTCACCAGGCACACGGCACGTCCTGTTCCTAATTCCGTCGAGAATCCGATCGATTATCCTTCATACTAGGAAATAAACTTGGCCGAAGCCTCAATCACAGCTGCCCCATAACAGTTTTGTCTAGTTCGAGATGCCAGGAGTTGTTGTGACAGAAAAAGAGCACTCGAGTAGACACACAGGATCCCAACCGCTTGTATGTACAACCCCCGAGTGCTACCTTGGGATATAAGCTCTGATTTTCACTCGGGCGTTCACCCTGCAAAAGGCCAATGTACGAAGTGGACATTGTGTGTTGCCGGCATGTGTCATAAATCTGGGAATTGCTAATTGAATTAAATAGGTAACCCCTACTAGTACACTCCAATGCAATCTGTGGTCTGCCATGGTATGGATTCGTGTGGTTGGATCCTGACTGCACGTGCGCCTTCAGATGTATATAGATGAAGAAAAATACCCCCGAAACATCTAGGCATGGAAGAGAAAAGGTACTGTGGTCTCGTGGGAATACTCGCTGTTCTCAATGCCATCAGGGGGCATGCTGCCGTGGTACTACATTTTGCATCGGAAACTTGAGTCCAAGCTACTTCATTACTGCGCGCTGTGCAATTCCATTGCGACGGTTCCTATAATACCTAACAGCGACACTAAGGAGAAAAGGACATCTGGAAGCGACCCGCCCCCGGATTCATTTCAAGGCTAGTGTGGAGTATTGACATCAATGATTGACTACAGATGTGCCGATGATCAGATTAAGTTCATTGGGCGTTTGCATTCAATGTTCTACAACAGGATGCATCTTTTCTCAGCCGTCGATCCTGTTTCCGAGGTGCGCGCTCCTCTGCACTCACCGACTCCCAATGAGCAGTGATATTGTGTTGGGCCTTTGACTGCACTATTCTGCAACACCATCGAGACTATTTCAAATTCTCAGTCAGGTGCGTAGCTTCACAACGTGAAATCAAGAATAGAGCTACCTAGTACAATCGTACCACATCATATCATTTGGATTTGTTATCTTTTGTCGGGTTCTCTACTTGGCCTTGACCTCGCCATACTGCACATGTGGGTTGATAAATTCATCTACTGCTGCATTGGGCTTAGTGGCTTCGTGCATGTTTCCATTTGATTTGTTGATCGAACCCTGAATTACTTTTGAGAGGGGGTGCCAAGACCCACCATCCTAGCAATCGCGAGCAACGCGGTTGATCGGGGCATGCACAGCGTTCCGAAAAGTCCCAAGGCTGCGTCTCCGCAACACGCGTGTCATTTATTAATCACGCCTGTCGTTATCTAAGTCCGATTGAGACGTCAAGAATAACGCAGAACCGTCAACTCTCTTGCAATACCATCCACGCCTAACACTCCTGCGCAAAGCACGTACCACGTCTTTCCCGCATACAACAATACAGACTAGATCCCGAGCTTATGGGCGTTGTCGACCCAGACGCGCTGCAACTGGCCAAGTCAACAGTGCAGCTTGGGTTGAAACGCTTCAAGTCAGACAATTTTACTCCAGCAGCTACTCAGCTTTGATTCCGCGCCGTAGGCCTGGAGGAGATTACATAGGCACAAGTTGGCAGGCAACCTTTCGCGAAGTACCAAGCTCGCAACCAGGACTCACAAGACATCGACAGAGTTCGGCTCAAAGTCGAGGACCTCTGGACAATTGCCGGGAATTTTCAACGTGCGCGCTCAGAAGCTCCAAGGCGGCAAAATGGGGCGTTTTCCAGACGACTGGCCGGATGAGTTGCTGCTCAAGATCATAGGCTGCTTCGAAAGCACTTTCAATGATGTTGAATTACGCTTCGACGGCGAGTTCCATGCCAACATCACGACCATCCAGAACCTCCGGCTCACCTGCCGTCGGCTCAGCGAGATCAGTTCCCAGTTTCTGGTGCCCTATATCCATGCTGCTCCTGACTTCGCATCACTCAACCACATTGAAAAAGTCGCAAGCCACCCAACAATCTCCCGAGGTATTCGGCGGATTTTTGTGGATATGTCACTTCGGGTAGACCATTACGCACACGAATTCAACGGCTTCTTATACAATCTGCGTGAGAAGCTCGAGAGTATTCTCGAAATCGAGGAAGAGGACGTACTGAGAATGAAAGGTTTTAAAAAAGTAGCCGATGGCATTCACATGACGCTCCGATCCCTCGAGAATTCGGCTGATTATCGCCCCCACAAGCACGTCATTGACTCCAACGTGGTTCTGGAACCTCGGAAGTCTTTCAAGAAAATCCTCGACGAAGACTATGCACGTTATCGGAAACTTTACAATGATCAGAAGAAAATACTCAAATTTGGCCGGCTGACGCGCACGGTTGTCAGGGCCGCGACAAGAGGCAGGTCGAGTATTGGTCTATACATCCTGGACAGACGTTTGAATCCAGCCCGAGTCGACGACGACGATCATTTCGGCCTGAGACGGGCCCTGCGCAACCATGGAGATCAGGAGGTGGACCGTGACTTTGTGCTGAGGTTCATGAGGACGCAAGAGACTGAGGGATGGGAAGGGGGGGCAGACGACCTCGTCTCCATCTGGTCAGCTCCGCAGCCAGTTTTGTACAAGTTGCCTCTGGCCATCAGCGCCGCTGGTGCCAACTTGACTGAACTCGCGGTACACACATCGGTTCCTGGATTTCGCTGGCGCCAGACCGTCTTGGATATGACAGAGGAACAAATTTCAGGCCTCAAGCAAGTCTCCAAGAGCCTCCAACGCTTCGTCCTCGACATGAGCGATGACTCTGGCTTTTATGGTGAGAGTGACAGCGTTTTAACCTATATTTCTGCCGTCACTTCATCACATATGCTTACGAATCTTGACTTGAGCCTGTCATTCGTCCAGCGGAACTCCGAATGGGTTACCCCTTCCGACCCATTCGCTATCGGGCCTCTGCGATTTTCAGAGACCTGGGACAGGCTGGAGAATCTCGAGCTGAGCGACTACTCAGTCCATCTCAAACAGCTGGAAAACCTTCTGAAGGTTCTCAAGCCGGGAGTAACCATAATGTTGACGGCTATCCAATTGTCAAGCGGCACATGGGCGAAAGCGCTGAACCTCATGCGCGCGAAAGTTGGCTCTGGCTCCGGACTTATCGGTTGTATGGGAGCGGAAACTGACACCATGGACCCCGAAGAGTACGAGTCTATCTTTGACGGCTCGGAGGACTCAGATAACTTGGCTACGCAATATGTCTGCTCTGTTGAGGGTGTAAGCAATCCCCTGCAGCGATATGTTGGCTGAGACGTCGGAGACAGCAGTGCATATTTGAGGTTTTCAAGAGCCTTCATCCAGGTGCTTGGAGTTTGCAGTTGTTGTTCCTACTCGGTGGTTGAGGCTCAGAGCCAGTCTCGTTCTCCATGTCTAGCATGGAACGTTGACAAATCACTATTTGCTGTCGCAGGAGATAGCAATTAATGTGTAGTCTCACATGATAACTTATCGTATTCTAACCACTGTTATCGGCATTGTATGTGTTCAAAACGTTGGGCCTTGAGTGTTTACCGCTGTATGAAGGTGTCTGTATGGGTTTGGCGGTATATGGAATAGAAACGAGACCAATTTACATGCGAAGGTTGCTTTCATCTTCTATGATCAGATGGCCTTTAGCGCGACGTGCGATGTTATGTACGTTGCCCGGAATCCTCGCCGCTCAGAGCAGCTCGCACTGGAAATATACTCCACGGATAGCACCATTAGATCAGGGTGAGCGGCGGCGCCGGTCACAGCCCTGAAAGCCCATGCTTTCATGTGCCAATTAAAGTGAGAACCGGTGTGGGAGGCAGGGCATGACCGCATAATTTGCAGTTTCGCCGCTAAGAAAGAAGTCAGGAAAGCACATAGCGCACGGCTGTCCTCTCCCTGCCTGGTGAGTATGATTCCGGTAAATCAAGGCGCAGATTTTACTGAGCATTGAACAGTTTGCTAATCAGCTACTTAGGTTCAGCAGTGGTGATTGAACGAGTGAAGATGGATTCAGCCTGTGCTAGGACTAGTTGGATGTGGGCAACGCCCCTGTGATCGCCCAGTAAACATTGTAATTGAATCCCTGGGCATCATAGAAAGGACCCAAGTTGACAGCCTTGCCATCCGCCGTCGCCGTGAATGCGAGACTAGAAGTGCTTGTGCGGCGAATGGAGCTCAACTCCAACTTCGGTGACGCAGTAAGAGCCGTGTTGCCATAATTGCCACTCAGGACCACTGGTCCAAAAGCCACAGCAGCGATACTCGGGTTGTCAGCCGCAGGCACCGTCCGCAGCTTCATCGGCAGCTTCACAGCCACAGTGTCGCCCGAGTTCCACTGGCGCGAGAGGGTCGCGTAGCTCCCGGGGTTCGCGGCAACGCCTGCTGCTTGCCCGTTCACGGTGATGGTGGCGCCAGTGGCCCACTTCGGGATGCGGATGCGCATGGTCCAGTCTCCAGTGCCGGTCACCTGGAGTGTGGTTGTGTCGCCGACGGGGTATGTTGTCGTCTGGACGATCTTGACATTGCGCTGCTTCCAGTCCAATGTCGAGGGAGTGAAGAGGTTCACGTAGACTCCAGAGGCGTCGTACCAGTAGATGGAGTCCATCAGCTTGGTGTTGGTCTCCACCGCCGTGCCGAGGCAGCACCAGAAGGAGTCGTAGTCGGTGCTCCATGTGCCGCCGCCCCATGCTGGGCCGACACCTCGTTTTCCACCGGGCTTGAGGGGTGTGAAGTAGGTGATATGGCCATGGCTGTCTGCTGGGTTCTGAGCACCGAGGAGATGGTTCATCAATGCCTGCTCGTAGAAGTCGAAGTATTTGATGTTCGTGGGGTCCATGGTCCACAGGTCGCGAGTGAGCTTGAGCATGTTGTAGGTGTTGCAATGCTCAGCGGTGTCGGTGGTAAGGTACTGCGCAATTGCATTGGGCGGACGGAAGTGCTCTGCCTGACTGTTTCCACCGATGGCGTATGTGTGAGCGTTGACGGTGAAGTCCCAGGCATTTCTTGCAATGTCCAAGTAGCGCTGAGTGCCGGTGGCCTTGTACTCCCGAGCAGCACCGATCCATTTCGGCACCTGCGTGTTGGCATGAAGCCCATTCAGTTGGTCTTGCTTGTTGGCGAGAGGGTCGAAGACGGCGGTATGGTCGAATCGTTGAGCCACAGTGAGCCACCGCCTGTCTCCCGTGAGCTGGTAGACGTTGGCCAGGATATCGTTCATGCCGCCGAACTCGGTGCCCAGCATCTTCTGCAGCTGAGCAGAGCTGAGCTTTGCGGTACGTTGATCGACCCAGCCGCTCATTCCAAGCAACACATCGCGCGCTTTGGTGTCCCCAATAATGCGCCATGCATCGAGGAGACCAGCCATGGTCTTGTGAACCGCGTAGTATGGCACGTTGCCATTGCTCAGGGTGCCGGCTTCAAGTGCGTTGAACTCTGATTCTGGGAACCCGGAGAGGTATCCTGTGTTGAAGCCTGCAGCGGCGTTGTTTGCCTGGCATTTTGCTACTTCAGCCACGAAATATGTTGCACGGTCCCGGCACGTGGTGTCGCGTAAAGTCGCGTAGCATTGCGCCCATGCTGTGAGATAGTGTCCCTGAGCATGGGAGCGGAAAGGGAAGTCTGGCGCGTCCCATCCACCATTTGCCTGAGCGCCATTGGTGGAGAGCTTGTGTGTTGCCCGGAAGTTGTACAGCAGTCGATCAACGTTCACCGACCGGACATAGCTCAGCGTTCGGTTTTGATTGTCAGTCCATCGGCTGCTGCTTAGCGCGACTTGACTGAGGTCAAAGGGATATGCGGTGA
This sequence comes from Diaporthe ampelina, assembly GCA_023522825.1. NCBI lineage: Eukaryota > Fungi > Ascomycota > Sordariomycetes > Diaporthales > Diaporthaceae > Diaporthe > Diaporthe ampelina. The sequence continues at coordinate 43,474 of JAMFTM010000191.1, forward strand.
CTCCAACCTCTGGGACGGCAATGGGCGGGATGGTCTGCGCGGACGTGAAGGTGGCTGCGGGCAGAACCCCGAGGAGCAGAGCCTTGAGCAACATGTTCAGCGGAGAAGTGGCAGGCGCAAACGAGTATGCATGAAGGAGCTAGACAGCAAATTCTCATATCAGCCTTTGGACTACTTGAAATATCCTCGGTGCCATGATATATACTGCTGCTTCTCAATGAGTGGTAGTGCGAGAGACTCCTCTCATTGGAGCGGGGTAAGAGAATGTAACATCGTCACAGTAAAAGACTATTGGTGCGCATGGCTTACTGTCGACTCAAGCGACAGTGTATAGTGGGTAATACGAGTAGGTGTTATTCGGAGCATCAGAGCCAAGTTGACCTAAGCAATTCTCCGCCAAACAGGGTAGACACGGTCAAGGCACGTCTTGGCACAATGGTCCGGGGTAATTGTCAGCTATAGGCGCGACTAGACTTACTTAGATTGTATCGGTAGTGGAGAAAGCCGAGCGGATACTACATAAATAAAGCCCCATGACCAATCCAGGCCTTGGCTGCTGAATTACCCGACATTATCACATTCACACACTCGAATCACTCACGCTCTCTGCGTTCCGAATCCGACTATGATGAGTCCATACGCAGCTATTTTCGTCAATCACCTTCGCTTTCAGAATCCTTGTTCTTCCGGCTCCTGCCTTTCGAAAGCTCATCTTCATCTTCCTCTTCTCTTCTCTCTTGGACTTCTCTTTCGCTTTCTTCTTGGACTTCCTTCTGCTCTTTTCCTCCTCGCTACTGCTCTCACTCGAAACATCCTGGGACCCAGAGCCCTCTGAATCTGAAGAATCAAAATCACTTTTCACCCTCTTCAACCCCCTCATTATTTCTGGGTTGTGTGGCCGAGTCTCGTTCTGTCAATCTCCGGGATTCGGTCCGCCTCATTTCCTTGAATCCTTGCCATGTATTTGGCAAAGTCCACAGATGCATTGGCGATAGTCTCAAAGTGCTTGACGGTGATGATCGGCGAATCATCTCTGCCGCGAGCTTCACAGTCGGCGAGTGTCATTGCCCTCTGAAATGCGTCGCGTATCTGGCGGTCGTTCCAATTCAGGACTTCGTAGTTGTTCTTTAAGTATTGCCGGATCTTCTTGCTCTCAACCTCCATAGGTTTTTCTTGCCTCTTCTCGCGGTCCTCATTATGCTTGTCGATGCGTCGGAAATTGGTCTCGAATATCTTCAGGCTCTTCTTCAAATTAGCGAAGGGTAGAACAGGCTGAAGTAGATACGTGATTGGAAGACCTCGTCAAATGCACCAAGCCGATTAGTAGTGAGAATGCGAATGCCCGAATAGTATTCCAACCCCCTGAGGAAAACCGAGACGAGGCCGTTCCTCTTCACATCCTCCTTGTTTCCCCGCCAGTGCATCGCACAGAACCCGAACACGGCAGATGGTAAGATTTCCCCGCCAGGACGACGGCGGTTTATTCAAGGAGCAGAACGTAGCCCAACTTGTGAGCGAGATTAAAGTTCTCTTACAGTCGGTTCTCGATATGACCATACGAGGATCCGATGTCGCCGGAAGTGGTAGTTAAAAAAGGCCCCCTTTTGTGAACCGCGAAGCACTCTGCTGTCGATGTCTTGCCTACACCGGGTGCTCCTTGTATGAGGATGATACAGCCCTGCTCCTTTCAAATGACCAAGTCCAATCCACATGTTTTCACATCTTCCGGAGGTTCTTCTCCATCACTTTTGGTCGTCTTGGGCCTTGATGTCGTCTGGGGCATTTCTACCATGGCCTGTGATATCTCTCTGTATCCTTCCGATAGCACCAAATTGCTCCAGCCATTTGGATACATGAACCTTTTGAAGCTGACTGATATCTGGTCTCCCTGAATAAAAATAACGCCAGTGTTGGCTGTAGGCTTAGTCACCCATAGGCAGCCTACATATAGGTGCTTCTGCAGAGCGTTTGCAGGCACCCAAAGCAACCAACCTACACACCACTTCTTATTCCTCTTGTTTACGTACGTGAACCCAAGCCAACCGACAGCCAGTGAAGAAGACTAGCGATAGAGAGAGAGGTTTTCAAAGCTGCTTTACCTAGACCATCTTTGGTCTATGAGCGAGTAGCCAGAGACTTTACCGGGCAACAGCACTCGTGAGTTTTCTCTCTCGATAAAGGCCTTATAGCGGTTGATGTGTTCCTCAGTGCTGATCCTCAGTAGTTCGTGCTCCTCCATTTCTACATCGATATCGCGTCATACACCACTGGTATTGGAGGCACGGTTTTGTTGGTTCAAATCTACATTTTTGACGAAAATATGCTTGTGGCAGCGGGTATAACTGGAATTTTTACTATGGCTTCTTTGAGGCCCTTCTTTATTCATACATGCTAAATTGTACTCCCGGCCCACCGAGTGTAGCAGGTTTGAACCCTCATGACGAGATCAACGTCGATGATGACGCCGCCCTTCACCTCCAATTTGATGAGGACATGTTAGAAGCCAAAATTTGAGAATGAAAAGTAATGCACAAAGGAGTGGGCCCAATAGGTACACGGATGGTGGATTCTCCGAAAACGGGACGTCGTTCGAAGGACTCTTTGCCTAGGTAGAGCAGGAACGCAGTGCAAACAATTTTCTCAGTAATTGAATTTTACAATCTTTTTAAGCAAGTGTCATGGCGCCCTGTAAGTGTCTCTGTCAGATAGATTATGTCATTGTAGAGGTCTTATGCTATTTGCCTCGGTTAAGTGGGAAGGCAGTAAAAGGTGCTTGAGCAGCCACGGTATTTAACACCAGAAGTGCTGCGGTGAGCTGAGCCAGGGCTGATTGGATTCTCAGCTGACAGTTCGTGTGCATCTCATCGAAAGGCACAAGATTATTTCTGACCATTTCCATGACTTACGGTGGTCTCTGCCAGTGATATGGTCGGCCTGGGCCCCAGGAAATGAGTGAGGAAGCTGACAGCGGCCCCAAACCGGGGGTAAGTGCTTTCACCTGGAGTGACGGAAACTCCTATCAAAAATGTGCACCCTATACCACTGCCAAGTCAGCCGGAATACTCTGAACCTGAAGTACACCGTCTTGAGGCAGTCATGTGCTCAATGGACATATACTCGGTGGAGAGCACCCCCCTCGGGGGATTCCCCCCACCCCGGAGGCAAGCCAAGTGTTTTCGCTGAGCATGCTTTTATGCCTATTACAGATAATGAACACATCTATTGTTTCACTGCGTTAGAGAATTTGAAATTATTGGTCATAAATCATGTCAGCAGTACGGATGCACAAAGCGCCACGGTCCAACATGCAAGAAGCCGCCTTTTCTGGCAACGCACTAGCAAGGGTATCTGTTGGTGATGAAATTGGTGTATTGGTCGCCTTGTCCCTTTCTCGGAGCTAGGCATGAGTCCACGCCGTCGTGAAACCCTCTGATATCTCTATAGTGTCCTATTGGTGGAGGAGACTACGGTCTGACGTGCGACATTTGATAACTATTGCAAAGTAGACGTGGGGGGCGATCGGTGAGGATGACATGGCGGGGCAGAGTATCCGGCTATAAACATGGACTCTTCGCTCTGCTCGCAGAAAAAGCCATTGCCAGATAAATATTCAATCTGACCGATTATCCGGTTTTCGAACCCTCGAAACAAACAGGAAGGAAGGGCTGCCGATATCGTTGAACAACAGCAACACCACAGGCGAGTTCTCTATCTCTCTAGTCTCTCGACCCCTCTGGGTCACGAAAGTCATCTAATACGTTGTATAGCCCCTTGATATACATCATCTACTAAAATGCTGGATTCATCCGTTGAGCTTGTCAACCATGGCTGTGCCAGTTGTTGTACTTATTGCAAGAATAACACACACACGACAACGTGCGTTACGAAGTGTGCAAAGTGTTCTTAGTCGTGGAATAATACGTCATATATGAGTGTTATCTCCAGCGTGCCATAGTCTTTCGGTCAGAAATCATGGTCCAAAAGGTTGTTCTGCTGCTGTGGGGACCTCGCCGGGGCTAGGGAGGAGTGGGTAACGGTTGCCCATGTATCTAGCAAGTCGTGACGTAGAGGTCAGACTGGAATTTCCTCTAAGGAAACTATTCAAGTTGATTGCCATCTACAGCACCTATCTCGAAGTGCTCATAGTGTGAACCAAGCTAGGAAGGACAGTGGAGCTTTGAACGCCTAAGTGGGGCAGGAGAGTCATATGGGAGAATATAACTACCCTAGGGTAGGATTTCCACAATTCTAAGGCTCTCCTTCAGAGCTCAGCCGCTTGAAATATAAAGGGGCAGCGACATTGCAACCCGACTTTGCCCACCTGGGTAGCCTTGTCTCCGGGTCCCAGGCCATCCGTTGGCAAGCTCACTGTGCCAATCTCATTCCTACCTAGGTAGCCCGGGCCATTCTATATACCGACTGCCATGAGAACCCCAGTTACCGACGATTGAGTGCAAAGCTCAAGGAAGCTTGTGGTACTGGGATCAATTGATGAGAATTATGGCTGTTGACTAAATATCTTAAAGATCTAGAACAATTCGCCAGAAGGTGTCGGTACTAGTATACTAGAATTCCCATGAGCTAAAGAGTACAAATAAAAATAGAGCAGACAGACCTCGGTAGGTTACATCTCACCCATTGAATCATTTCAATGAAGACGACCTATGATAGTCCATGAAAAGCTCAAAGAACCGAATGCACTTACATGACCAGTATGGCCATATCAATCGGACACCCGAGAATGTGTTCCAGAACCTACGTGAAGACCATCACATAGTCGTCACAATAGACTCTGCTTGCCGGTTTCTTGACTCAAGGACGATCGCCGACGAATTACTTGGGAGTTACTCCAAGTAGTAGGGACGGCAAATGGAGGCGTCAAGATGCTTAGCATCAGCCTATGGTTGACTGATCGAGTCGGGTTAAACCATTTCAGCTAGCCGTATATATCCGACCATATCGATGTAGACCGGGAGGGTTTGGACCTGGGGCTGGTGCAGGAGAACCCTTGTGCGGCTCAAGCAGCTCTGCTTCGAAGGCGAAGGGTGGCTGGCACCTGCACCGATTCTGCCTTAACCGTCTCTCTGTAATAGCCTAGCGCAAGCCAGTTAAGAGCTGGTGTGGATGAGCCTTTAGGCTCTCCAAATCAGTACCTTCGGACTGTCCACTGTTACAGAGGTCACAGAATATGCAGGTGAATACTTTCAACCGACGCCTAAGTTTCTTTTTATATATGGCATGTCGACCTCGAGATAATCGCCAATATCCATTCGATATGTCAGGACAATTAGGTCCTCGAGCAACACAATATAAACTAACCACCTGATGCACCAGGCACTCTATACCACGCTCGCGGATTTTGGTAGCCATGATTGATAACAAAGTCGCTAATTTGAAGATCCTCTCCAGAGGTCAGCAGTCAATACTAGGGGCAACCCCCTGTCCTGTAGGCGAGTTAGGACAGTCACGGAATTGATCAATCCATCGTATGAAAGTCAAACCAGAGTAATTTCGCCTTGCTCAAGTCCCCAGGTTTCCCACTCCATGCTGTCTTTCCCACCAAATTTACGCGCATACAACCCGCCAGCAGGGTGCCTCCTTGTTTGCTTTCCGGGCACCCAAGAATCGCCGATGACTCGATAACACTGCGGTGTTGACGCTGTGGGGTTCTGCGCTTCGCGCAAGATGAAGGGAAAATAGCAACCAAATATAATACAACATGTGTCGTTCTCTTGGGTGGCCCGTGGTGCGAGTCCGAAATAGCCCCTCTGTGTGATAACCAACTTACGTCCTATCGTTGTTAATGATAAGTATAGCTCGATATCAGGAATGCGCTGCTCAAAGCTTCTTGTCGTGGGAAAATGCTCGTTTACCGCTCCCAAGAAGTCCCGAAACACTTCCATCTCCTTCATCCACTGAGTCCAGGAATTGTAGGAGGCTGCCTGAGTAACAGTGGCAAACAGGGCCAGATCAAGATACTTCGGTGAGTAAGCATATTCAAGGTTGGAGGTTGTCGCCATGCGCCAAAAGCACGCGACGTCATATAGAGTTATATGGCTTTCCCCGGTCGATGAGTGGCATTGGCAAGCCCGCACCCGATCGAAGATAACGCCTCGAACGATCAAATAATTCCCATCAAACCTCGCAGGCTTTTTCCGTCTGTTGTCGCTTGTATAATGGCTTGGTTTCATGGTAGGATACCGGCTCGGACTTTTAAGTTCATTGTAGTTGGTCACATCCCACCGCGGAACCCATGATGCGAATCCACTTTTTGCGAGGCTATGCTGAGTATTTTGAGCATACGTCAACCATGTGATATCCCCAGACTTGGCAAGACAGCGCGCAAAGTCGGCATAAACCTCGGAGACAGGTTTGGAGTAATCTGGCTGAATGCTCAACCTGGATGCCGCGTCGATCGCAATATCCAGGTGATCTTCGAGGCCTTCGAGATACAGAAAAGCGTATACCCGGTCTCTTGGATCCTTGAACTTTAACCTCCGTGCCATATTAAGGATGGTTGATAAGTTGGGCTGGGTCTTCGAAGTGTGTCCAAAGACTTGTGCTACCTCGCGAAATCGGTAGGTGTACAGCTTTGCTAGAACGGTGGCAGGGTAGATCCAGTACTTGAGAGAAGTTTGGATACCCGATGAACCGTTGAATAGCAATTCATGGAAAAACATCAAAGACTGCAACGCTGCGGTTCTGCGTGCACCCCAAATGACAACTGAATCACGGGCAAGAAGTGCCTCTTGGATGACCCAGCCTCGATGAAACCATGAGTGATCCAGCAAATACTTGAAAGATTGTAATCTGGCATCTTCCGTTACTACCTTCATTGCGTCTTCTACTGATGAATCCGGCATCGCTGCGAGGCCCTCAATGCGTTTTTGACGGACCAAGGTCAATATCTCTGACACAAACGTCGCTACTCGATGCGCGTGGCCTCGATCGTCTCCGGCCAGGTGGATGAGCACCCTTCTTGCTCGGTTGAATATTGGACCCATCAAGGCCACCTGCCGTCCTTTCTCTTTTTCATCGTACTGATTGATGGATATCGAATCGGCCCAAACGATGCGTTGTCTCGAAGGGCACCGCACTGCAACCAGGGCCTGGAGGAGATTTGGCGTGATTTTGACGCGGGTGTCGTTACATATCGCCCTTTTTCGCTTGGTTCCACGGCCCCAGACATACGATATTGCCTCGAAGTCTGGTCTTTCTTCTAGGTTGACGACCTTGAGGTGGCAACGTAATGGTTGCCGGCGCCGTCCGGGCTCCAAGATCAGGACCCTGGTATATGGCCCGTCTGGAAGAGGGTCGTATATGTTAGCTCGTTGGCCGTGATGGGTCGTATTCGATGTCATATCGAGCAAGCATTAGACCAAGAATCTTCGGAAGGCGATGAGTATGGAAGGCTGCAAGGAGAGACTAAACGCATCTGACGTCCTCAAAACATTGGCGTAAAATGGGCTACAGTAGATTAACGTTGTGTCACCTGCACCTCGGATCGGAAAAATGGTAGATTGGCCAACCTAACCCAATCAAGCCAGCCACCACCAAGCAATGTCTCATGAGATATGCCCACCCAATCCGAGCTTTGCAGTTCACTTCTCGGCTGACATGATGGCCACCTCAATTTTGGTGTCGCACATTAACAGCTCAATTGTTTACACCTGGGCAGCCAAAGAGAAGCAGTAAAACTTTTGTACTACACGCAAAAGCGATTGACAATGCGGCATTGATACAGGCAGACAGGTCTCATATTTTGTGACCACTGCCCCAGCTGGACCAATCCCCAGACACTCCATCTTCTTCACCAGAGTGCAATAGGAGCGCACGCCATACCGGACATCTCACGAAAAACTTTGCGATTAAGGCTAAGACATGTGTCCTTTATTTGCTGCAGGAGCCTGAGACATTGAGATTGTGAAGAAGCTCAGTGAAATTATGCATGTTACCACGAATCCTAAGTGTCGAAGAGCACGCGGAGAGTAGGCTGTACATACTACTAGCATAAGAGCTGCTTATAAAAGAACCAGTGCCTCGTGGCCTAGTTGGTTGGTTCCCCGCGCTGGGCTGATCTCGCGCTGTAGGTACGCGAAGATGCCTCAGGGGGGGAGGGGGTTGGTGTGTCTGCAACTACAACTGAAAAAACCAGTTGGTAGTTAATTGTCTCAAAATGTCTCTACCCGAAATCGATGATAATGAAGGAGAGTTTGAAGTCTCCAAAAGAACATCCGGTACCGGCGTCTGCGCCACTCATGAGCTGGCTGTTCCCAATTGTCTGAGCGGAGAACGTTGGATCCCCAAAGAACCATCGTCGGGGTATGAGCCAATCAGGGTAGCCCATTTCCACGTCCAATGTATCCCAGGGTCTTCCTCAGGCCGCACTCGTCTTCTTTTGTCCTGCCTAACGATCTCCTATGACCTTAAATTCCTTCACATCTGTAGAGTCCCAACAATCTCTACTCGTTTCCATCACATAGGCACGCTGAGATTCTCAAAATGGCGTCTGAAAAGATCTTCCACATAGGACGACCAAACATCGACATCCCTCATCTGGCTAAGAATGGACACTCCTCACAGCTGATTGTCAACGGACGCCCGTTTCTCATACGAGGCGGCGAACTCCAAAATTCATCCCTGACGTCCGTCGAGTACATGGAGCCGGTCTGGCAGAAGATGAAAGACACGAATATCAATACCTTGCTCGGCTGTGTCACTTGGGAGATGATCGAGCCCAAGGAAGGTTCCTTCGACTTCTCCGTCGTTGATGATATTATCCTGGCGGCTCGAAAGCACTCTATGCATCTCGTACTGCTGTGGTTTGGGTCTTTCAAGAATGGTAATCCGTGGTCCTTCTCTTAATGCATCACGAAACGGCATTATTGACAATCTCACAGGACTTTCAACCTACGCACCTCCATGGGTTAAACAAGACCCCAAGCGCTTCCCAAGAGCCAAGCTGCGGAAGGCTGGTGGCCGGCTCGAGACGGCCAATGTTCTATCCATATTCAACGAAGAGAGCCGCAAAGCCGACGCGAAGGCCTTTGGGGCTCTTATGAAGCATCTTCGGCGATTCGACGAGTCGCATTCCACGGTCATCATGGTTCAGGTTGAGAATGAGAGTGGCCTGCTGGGAGACTCGCGAGATGGGTCGGACTTGGCTGAAAAAGCCTTCCACGAACGTGTCCCGAAGGATTTGGTGGACTTCCTTTCCGCGGACTGGGACAACCTGCACCCGGACATAAAGGAGCAGAATCTGACCCGATTCAAGCGCCGCTCTGGCGGTCCCAAGACCGGGGGTAGAGACTGGGAGGCGGTCTTTGGATCAAATCCCCGGACGGACGAGCTGTTCATGGCATATCATTACGCTCTCTACATCAATGAGGTTGCCGCTGCAGGAAAGGAGCAATATCCCATTCCTCACTACACTAACCTATGGATGAACTACTCCGGACAAGATTCAGACAATGACTTCCCCGTTGTCGTTGGCGGGGGCGGCATGCCAGGCGACTATCCTTCCGGTGGCGCTGTGAGCAACGTGATGGATGTGTGGATGAGGTTCGCACCAAAACTTGATTTCTTAGGTCCCGACGTTTACCTCAATGATTACGAGAGGTCTTGTGCCAAGTACAGACACCGGAACCAGCCACTGTTCGTCCCGGAACAACGACGGGATGAGTACGGTGCTCGTCGAATCTGGATTGCATATGGATCTTATGCAGCCATGGGAGTCGCACCATTCGGCGTCGATACCGTGGACCCCGAGGATAGCCCTTTCACCAAGCATTACGGCCTGCTCAAGTCCGTCTCGGCGATCGTGCTCGAGGCCCAGCGTCATCCGAATACGTCTATCGGATTCTGCTTTGACGAAATTCCGGACGGGGCTTCTGGCAGATCGTCCAACCCTGTCAAAAAGGTCTGGGGTGATTTCGAGCTGACGATCGATCGGTGCTTCGTCTTTGGCAAGCCTGGACCAGGTGCAGGCATGGTCATCGACCGCGGTGATGGCAAATTCCTACTGATCGGCTGGGGATTCCAGGTCAGTGCGAAGGCCGTGTCTGAGGACAGCACTTTCACTGGCATCTTGACGTTCGAGGAAAAGGCGGTGGATGATGAGGAGACGGGCCGTCTGAGAACAGTGCGTGTTCTGAACGGAGACGAAACTCGGAGCGGCGAGTTTGCCATGATGCCCAACGAGGACCCTGACTATGGTGGCTTCCCCATCTCGGTCACTGTTCCAGCAAGGACTATGATTGCTGAGGTGACTTTCTACTCTATATCCGATTAGACCTGTTGCTAGAGGCCATCATTAGTCTCAAAAGTAGTGTATCTACCCTGCTCGGCCACTGCTTGGGTCCGAGCTGAGAAACTGTCCATGTCAAGATCCATGCCTGATGTAACCGGTGCTAAGTCCTTCTCCCCTAATGGTAAGGAGTACTCGATGAGGAACCGTAGCATCCAGCCGTCTAGCTTATGTGTTCTGTAATCGTTGGACAGGAGACAAAAATTCTGGAAAGTGACGAGTCGTTGGATCTAATGGAGGTCAGTATGCCTCAATCCCGACACGTGGTTCCCGTTGTCAAACGTACCATTGGTGCAGTGTTCGGCCAATACCGCCTGAGCTCGAGAATTGCTTCAAAATTTGCATTCAAAGCGTCGCGAGAATTTTGAAGGTCTTCGTTCTCGCTGAACAACAAGGTGTGGAGCAACACCGCCGACGAGACAACAGCCATGTGGCCAACAGTTGGGTATAGGACTTCACAGTTCTCCTTTCCACGAGCAAGCTTGAGAAGCTCACTGTACGAGGATGCATGAGACTTGCACTTGGCCCGGTACACCGTATTATATGGCGATGGTGCTGCCGCAGGCTCTAGGAACCGGAAGTAGAGCAAGGTTGCGTAGTGGTGGTAGCCGAGATGAAGGGCTACGAATGCGCCGCCATGCCCTGCTTGAACGTGACGCTGTAAGTTCTCTGGAGTCATCCTGACCCCGTGGGGGATCATCGTATCCCATTCCTCTAATAGCTTCGAAAGAGAGGCCACTCTCGACTCGAGTTCCTCGGTGCTAACATTGCCATATACACTGCGGTGGTTTAACTCCTGTATAGGACCGAACAAACGAACTAAAGAGATCTTGTGTGCCCATAGACCAGGTTGCCACGGGTCTATGAGCCCTGTTTGGTCTGCTGTCAAGGACTCAAATATACTTTCATCCATGGGGAGATCCACAGCTAGGTCAGTATCACGGATCTGGTGAGGTAGGCCGAGGCTGGAAGATGACCAGCGGTCGGCCATGTACAGGGTCCACCATGCTCTCCTTCTGATCTCGCGGTCTACCAAAGTCGTCGCGGCTGGACAGGTCCCGGCTTCCATGATCTGTAACACATTGACCGCAATCCCTAGACGCTGTAAGTGGCTGGCCCAGTTGCAACAGCTTTGAGAGGGTGCTGACACTCACGGAAGAACAAGGCCTCCGATGATGGATTCAGGTGGGCAGCGTAGAGATTGGCAAGCAGTATGCATGTTTGGACATTCTCAATGCAGATGTTCTCGAGGTCCGCGAGGAGCAGCTGCTTGGATCCTCCCATATAGTCACTCTCTGACGCCCGTATCTGATCATCCTCGTCGAACCTCGCGGCCATACTACAGATGGCCAGGAGTAATGCTTTGTTGATAGAGCCATCCTGCACCTGACTTCGTAACGTGAATGGGTGGAACAGGCTGTGAGGCCGGTTGTGGAGCTTAGTCAGGTAAAAGTCCACAAGACGGACAGCGACCTCGAGAGACACATCCGTTGCGGTGGTGGATACGGGGAGGATTGCCTCTCTGGGACTCTCACTTCTCGGTAGCAGGGGAAGTCGTCGGCCCGGAGCAGTTGTGAAGGAATTGGTGCACTGCAAATTCTTGGCCTGGCACTGATCACATGCGGCCCCGACCAGGCCGCTTCGACTGGTGCACTTCCGTTTGCTTTCCCGGCATCGGTGGCAAGCTTTCGCGGGTCGCATAGTATTGGATGGCCATGGGTATAGGCCTCGACGATTTATGCCTTCCTCTCTCGTACTCGGAAGTCGGACAGGGTCTACCACCGATGTTGCGTTCGTGGAAACAATGATAGGTCGCTTGGTAGCATGTGTACCTGAACCTTCTTGGTAAAGCGTCGGGAGCAGTGTTGTGGTCGAACGACGTGTGGGCCGGGTCGGAATTGACGTCTTCTTATTGGCTCGAAAGCCGTGCCTGCTCACAGGTCTTCAAAATGGCCATTGGAGGACTTCACGTTGACATACTCGGTGTCAGTCGAGTGACGTTTCATACGGATCCAATAACTTTTACGAGAACATCGTTACGTTTGCTCGACGGTCAAAACGCGTTCCGTAAACACAAACCGCCTTCCCCGCAAATGCAAGGATCGGAATAGCACGTAGATCATTGGCTGCCATGCCGCATTCGCGCCAAGAACGCTCCATTCTATTCCCTTCTCGGAATGCAAGTGCCTTGCCTCGGTGGTTGAACTCTTATCCTCGTCATTTACTACTGCGAGCACAATAACATGATACGCGCGCTTCTTCATAGAATGGCGAAGTGGGAAGCTCGTATGCTTGAGTCGGTGTTGAAATGTTCACGACCTGAATCAAGGTCTCCTCAACTATTGCCATGGCACCAAACTAATCGTCTTGCATTCGGGCCCCGATCATCAGGGCTGGGTCGGTGCTCAGGTGGCATCGTGTGCAAGTGACTGTCCAGGAAGTAGTGGGATATAAAATATCTGAAGTCGACCCTTCGTTTTTTCTTCCCCTACGAATAACCTGCATCTCATTTTCAGCTCATTGCAGTGCCCATCCGGCCGTCTTTAGCAGTTCATCCATTACCATGCTTCTCGCATACGGCTTCAGCGTGGCGGCCTTTGTGGCCACAGCCCTGACGGCTTCAGTGTCGCCCAGAGCTCCGCAGCCATGGACAAACTTCAACGACAATGCAGTATTTATGCCGAAGCAAGCAGCGACTAGTTGGCGCACTCTATACGGTCGCACCCTTCAGCTACCAGACTTGTCGCTCCTCCTGTCATGGGAAGACTACGATCCCGACGTGACCTTTACGTACTTTCCCATCTACAAGTCGACTGATGGTGGAGCCACGTACCAGCCGTTCTCAAGGGTCGAAGATCAGGTCAATGGCTGGGGTAACTGGTATCAGCCTTTCCTGTATTCCCTCCCCGAAGACTTTGGAGGCTATTCCAAGGGCACGATACTACTGGCCGGAGTCTCGACGCCTCGAAACCTGTCCCAAGCGTACATCGATCTCTACGCCAGCACCGATGGTGGCAAAGACTGGGAGTTCGTCAGCCACATAGTCTACGGCCCCGGACCCGAGACCACGACCACAGGCGACAAGGCCGTGTGGGAGCCTTTCTTGATGATGCATGAGGGTCAGCTCGTCTGCTACTACTCTTCCCAGGTAGACCCTAAGTACAACCAGAAGCTGTCCCATAAAACGACATCTAATCTTCGCGACTGGAGTGCCGAGGTGGATGACGTTGTCAAAGACGACTTCCAGCAGCGGCCCGGTATGGCGACGGTCGCATACAGCCCGGTCTCGAAGAAATACGTCATGACCTTCGAAGTTTGCGGTCTCGACGGCGGCTGCCCTGTCCACTACAAGGTCGCCCAGGATCCCCTTCAATTTGGCGCTGCTGCCGACTATCCTCTCATTCCCGGAGATAGTGGACTGAACCCTGAAGGCAGTCCGTATGTCATCTGGACACCGGAACCTGGCAATGAGGGCGAGGGAGTCTTTATCGCTAACGGGAACTCCCGCGAGGAAATATTTGTCAACACTGATGCGGTTGATCCCAATGGTTGGAAGGCGCTTGATGTTGGACAGTGGTCAGCGTATTCGAGAGAGCTGCGCATCATCAATACACCCCAGGGTAGTTCGTCAGCCGGAAAGCAGAAGCTGTTGATTACGAACGGTGGTAATATTGGTTGCTCTGGATCTTGTTACAACTACGTAGCTGATGGCGTCGTCGATATCCCCAGCTACCCGCGCTCGGAGTAACTGTCTTGGGTTAAACACACATTATTGAACTCTGTGCCCCCTTTTGTCACATCTGACAATGAAGTGATACGCAAACGATAGTACGCTATGCCTTGACCAATGCCAGGTGATCATGGTGCCTTTTGACCGAAGTCGGCCAGGTGTTCAATTGCGTTGATACAAGGTGCAACCTGATGAGCCATTCACGAAATGGCGATAAGTGCCGTAGTCGTCGGATGCAGCATATTATCCACTGCCCAGGTGTTCACCCCTGCGCGGCCTAGGGTTCATAGTCTGCTCTTACCTGCAGGATCGACAACCAAAATTTCCTTCTTGACAACTCCATGCCGGTAGTGCTCACTCAGACGGCTTGAGAATACGACCCTGCCCCCTTTGTCATAAAAAGTCTCAAATATGAACTTCAAGAACTATTTGGTATATCCAGTGTTGGACTTGATATTGGCTATCAAGACAGGGCGTCAAGCTTCCTCTAATGAGAAACTAGAAACAGTCAACAGCCGTGTTAGCTGAGTATTTAACAAGTGAATTGTATGGCAATTCTGAGCGTTGGCGTTCTTTCCAATGCGGTTGACTCGCGCGGCACTTGTCAACTACTGCACATAAGCGACAATCATGCAACGTGTAAGACGATGATCCGAAGGTTAAGAGGCATCCTCACAGCGCTAACTAACTGCTTTAGTGGAAACCGTCCGATAGGACTCCACTGTCATTCATTATACTCGTCTGCTCGCACCTCGCATAAGGATGCGTCGATACTTTCCTTTTCGGATGTTGCATTATACTATTTCGGCAGGAGTTCGCGGTCCACTTCAGTCAAAGCGCCATGCAACCGGAATATGTTGGTGAATCGATAGGTGAAGAAATCGTTTAAATGTCTACCAGGATTCGCAGACTCCTGCAGGTGCATGAGTACTTGGTGCGTCTCGATTGGTAGGCGGTGGCTGGATCTACAGCTCGCAAGAGCTTCGGCAATTGAGAGTGTGGACCTGTTGCGAACACACAATTGTCACATAAGGACGGAAATCTACCATAAAATCTTACTTGGCTGTGCGACGGTTACTTCTCATCGTGTCGTCTTGGTCGCCCCGGTGCTATATTGCGGCCCTTAGTTTCATTTGAAGTTTTGTTCTTTGAGAATGACTGACAGCACGAACCACCCACCCAGCCCATCAGAGGGCAAGCCTCCTCGTCAGAACGTCTCATCTTTGGACTCTATCGACTCGGATGAAGCCTACAAACTGAGATCTGAAGCTTTGGCAACGGACATTTCTGAACTGAAACATGGCTATTTCATGAGCGCGAGGATTGTGGGATCGTTTGTCGGCACTGGCATAGTCGTCGTCGCGACTTACTTCCAGTTTCAAGCTCTCGCTGCGGTCCTTATGTCCGCCGTGTACCTCGGCCCCAGCGCCAATGTAGCTCTCGTCAGCACAGTGTGGACCGCAGCACAACCCATCGCACTCCTACTATTCGGACGACTAAGCGATCGCTTCGGACGCCGTAACTTTGCACTTGGCTCATGTGTACTTGCCATCGTTGGTAGCATCGTCGCTGCAACGGCCCAGTCCATTGAGACTTTGATCGGTGCCGAAGTTATCATGGGCATCGCCTCGGGTGTACCTGCAGCATATCCTCTCTTGGCGGGTGAGCTCGTGAGCAACAAGGACAAGTATATTGGTACTGCTCTTGTTGTCGTCCCGAACGTCATTGCGACCGGCTTTGGTGCATACATCGGATTGGCCCTCGTGCAGGTAGCGAATTGGAGGTGGATATTCTACATCTACATCATAATAATGGGTACGGAAATTCGTATATGAGAAGCGAGCACAATGACTGACAATTACAGTGCCTGGTACCGCTCTATGGTTCTTCTTCTACCACCCACCTTCGTACACTCAACTCCACGGCAAAAAGTCAAGCAAAGTCGCGGAATTGAGGAAGGTTGACTGGATTGGAGTTGTTCTGCTGATCGCTGGCCTCGCGCTGTTTCTTGTTGGAATCTCATGGGGAGGTCCAGCTCAGCCATGGTCATCGCCCAAGATCCTGGGTCTGCTAATTTCCGGCGCAATAGCCGTCATCTCCTTCATCCTCTACGAGACTTTCCTCACACCTCATCAACCAATCGTGCCCATGCGTTTCTTCCGAGACCTACGTGGCTTCACCTGCTTGGAGGTCATCTCAGCAACCTACGGAGTCATTAACATTGCACTCTTCGTCATGTGGCCACAACAGGTAACCTACATTTTCGGCTCCACTGTTAGCTCATGGCAAGAGTCGGCTTGGCTCTCAACTACGGCTGCGTTCGGTCTGTGGGGAGGTATTGTTGTCCTCGGCCCGTTTATGTCATGGATTGGACATATCCGGTACCAGATTTTGGTTTCCTCGATCTGGATGACAGCCTTCCTCGGCGCAATGGCGAGCATCACCGTCGAGCGCAAATCAATGGCGGTCGCCTTCTCATTTCTCGCCGGCTGGACTATCGGCTGGGGTGAAGTGATTGCTGCAATCATCGTGCAATACGTCGTCGCCGATGAAGACCTTGGTGTCGCATTTTGTAAGTGACATTCC
The DNA here is from genome assembly GCA_023522825.1 of Diaporthe ampelina. NCBI lineage: Eukaryota > Fungi > Ascomycota > Sordariomycetes > Diaporthales > Diaporthaceae > Diaporthe > Diaporthe ampelina. Next base: position 60,096 of record JAMFTM010000191.1, read on the forward strand.
GTCCAAGAATAACCAGCAGCCTCTAATCAATTCCAGCCGTCATCTCTGCGTCGCGAACCATCTTCGGCTCCATATTCACAGCGGCCTTCATTGCAGTGTACACAAACAAAGTCCCCGGCTACCTCGCCTCTATCGTGCCCGGGCGCGTCCTCGCGGCTGGCCTGCCCGAATCCCAGCTCCAGGCACTCATGACCGCTGCCGCTGCCGCCAACCAGACGGCGCTCGCTGCCATCGAAGGCATGACACCAGAGCTCCTCCGCGCCACCAACATCGCTGTTAGTGACGCATACTCGAAGTCGTATGCTTATGTCTACTACTTCTCCGTCGCGATTGGAGTGCTTGCCATCGCTGCATCCGTGTGCATGCGCGACTTTGACAAGTACCTGACTGGTCATGTGTCGAGACAGCTCTATCACAAGAGGGATGCCCACACAGATCCTTTGGAGCCCGAAGGCAACGCCAGTCAGCTTGCTAGTAAGAGCGAAACGACTGCGGTCCAGGGTTGGCGAGGGTGATTGCGGCCATGAGTATTGTGCACCACGTGTAGAATCCGCTGATAGCAAGCAGCGGCGTGTTCAGGCTTCCAAGATTTCCTCCATCATTATCAATTCAACTCTGCAAAGATGTGTGGCATTGGGTATGCAGCAAAATATGCACTGCGACGTATAATTCTCGGAATGTTTCTGCCGAAAATTGTATCAAGACCTTGGAGACAAGGCCCGCGCCAAGGTGGTGACGTGCGTCGAGAGTGTGAAAGAAGGAGAGCGAGACAGCCTTCTTGTGGTAGGCCTCATGCGTTAGCTCAAACGCCAAAGGGCGGTCAAAATTTCTTTATGTATGAGGCCGACCACAAGGTCAACTGGAAAATTTAAATCCGCAAGTTCATCCCATACTACAGTTCACTTCTCAATCCTCACTGCCAATGGATCCACTACCTACACCAACCGACTTTGGCATCCTCAACATGCTCTCCCTTTTTTCGTTGAGGGTGGCCCTGGTGGCATCATTCATCACCACGTTCATTGCATCATATATGGTACAGTAGTCTTTGCCTTGGAATCATCGATACAGTTTGTGTCTGCAAACAGGATTTCTGACTGATCGTAGATCAACATGAACCTGACTCCCGATACCAAGCCAGCAGCACCCCAATGTGACACCATGACCGATTCTTCGAGCAGTACTTGTGGGTTTGCTACGCCTCCGACACCCACGGAATGCCCTGAACGTCCAGAATGCTCGACTTTGCCGAACGATATTTGGAAGGATCACAGCACTATTCCCTGGCCCGGAAATGTCTACCACATCGTTGAAAAGCAAAGCGGTGAGGCCATCACGGTGATTGGGTATCAAGTCAGAATGCGGAGCTTGACAAATTCCAAGTTCTTAGACAGTCAGTGGCTCTGTGTCAAGCAGAACGGATACTTCGGATTCCAGAACCTCGAGACAGGCGGATATCTGGGGCACGATGGCGGCAGCAAGATCCACGCCCCGGCACGTCGGCTCAACGAGTGGGAATTATGGACCCCGAGAGAACATCCCGATGGAGGATACGAGCTTTTGTCCCCTTTCTATGCTCACACCCTACTGGCGCTTTCTGCGCAGGGAGACGATGGCAGCTTGGTCCGACTACGGTACTCAAGTGATCTGTGGGAGTTCAAGAGGGTCTGAGGCTGTGGAAGTCCGAAAGCCTTGCATGCTCATTAGAATCACAGTCGTTTGTGGGCTTGGATTGTACCTAACTAGGTAGATATGGTGCCAGTCTCGAGGACAGCTCATGGGATTTTGGCTCGTGAAGCATCAGCCTGCCAGGGATTATGGCGGGCGTGTGGCACACGAGGTTGATGTACTACTTCAGACTACACCCAGCATTCGACAATACTGATGATTGGTTGTCATTTGCGAAAATCATCTTCATTTTTATTTACTTCTTTTCTCGCGTCTCTCAATCACATATCTTTGCAGTCACACGTCGGCACTAGTTCCACGAAATGCACTTGAACCGATGTGCGATGCATACAGTCGGTAATAACTTTGCTGCCGATGTACAGGGCCTCTCGCCAACTGTGCCTCGCGTAGCTGGTTGGCTGACCTGAACATTTCATCATTAATTAGTTCCACAGAGAGGCTAATTGGCTGGGCTATGCTCGTTCATGTTCCACGATGTCCACCGATGCAAACGGCGTGGTATTGGGTGCCGCTTTGATGATGTCTATAGGGTCTACGAAATATCTGCATGCAATGGGATTTCAAATTAGCGTGATATATGGTTGAAATTGACTGGGCTACACTCCGGGTCAAAGGTTGTCTTGAATGGGAATTAAACAGAACAGGCCAGCTGTGGCAACAAAGTAAAATGCGAATATCCTTCTTATGCCCGGCCTCCTGCATTAGCTCAACTTTGGAGATGCTTTGTTGATTTCTGCCTGAGTCCCACGATGAACGGCAAAAATGCCAAGAAACATACATTGGCCTTTTCATAGGGGTGGCTTCGGTTCTAAATCCCCATCCATTTAGAATGTATGTGGTGCCTTCATATAGTGGTAAACCCTCAAGACACAGCGTTCAGAAAGAACAACGCAATGCCAGTAATAGTGCAGAGATAATACAGTATGCCTACGGGCACATGGGCCTCAATCTTGTGCCGCACAGACAAGGCTAGGAAGCATCGCTCCCGACGGCGCCGCTGACTAGAGTCGTCGATACCAGTAGCCCAAGGCTAACCTGCCACGATGCCAGAGTCAAAGCCGGCGAGCCTTTTCATAGCTGCATGATAATAAAGCTGTTACCTTTGGGACCTGACCTGACACCCCAAGATGCTTCCACTCTCTTTGTTCGCACTACCGGTAATTCCTATTCCAATCTTCCGGGCCCCATTCATCAGAACATACATGGTATGTCCATCGGCCGGTGTTTATGACATCAAGACATTCCATTCTGAATCCAATTCGAGATTACTGACCGTTGCTACAAGCGCATTCTAGATCGAGATGGCGACTGAATTGCAAGAATACTTCGGATTCGATACCGCTTCGGACGCGGCGACTACCACCTGCCCGATCAACACCCCTTCGACCACTACGGCAGGCACTGACTGCCTCTCGAGCATCCGGGGAGCGGTCCCTTATCCCGAGAAGACTTTTCAGATCATCGAAAAGCGGAGCGGCAAAGCCATCACGCTCGTGGGCAACGAACTCAAACTCAAGAAAGTCGGATCTGCCAGCACCAGCGATACCCAGTGGTTCTGCGTCAAGCAGGATGGCTACTTCGGATTCCAAAATCCTAAGACCGGAAATCACCTTCGCCATGACGGTAAATCCGGCATTCATGCTGCGGCGCCTGCTTTAACGCAATGGGAGCTGTTGACGCCAAGGGGATATCCTGAGTTCTGCGTCAAGCGGGATCGCTACTTCGGGTTTCAAAATCCTATGACTGGAAGTTACCTAAATCCTATGACCGGAAGTTACCTTGGCAATGACGGCAAATCCGGCATTCATGCTTCGGCGCCTGCTTTGACGCAAGAGGAGCTGTGGACGCCGAGGGAGCACCCTGAGGGAGGATACGAGCTGCTGTCACCTTTAGGGGGTACCGTCCTCATGATCTTGTGCGTTGATAGCGACGGGAGCACTCTGGTTAGACGACGACATGGAACCACGCTGTGGGAGTTTGTTACAGTCTGAAGGGCCATGAAAGCCACCAAGGGTATCATACGCAGGCTCATTCCCGGAAACAGGTCCTATTGAGTGAGCTCACTTTGAATAAGCACGATTTTATTTATTTAGGACAACATGCGATCATGTTGACGAAGAGACACCTTATTTGGGTGGATAAACCTGTCAGGGAGGCCAGCGGGGGAAGACATTAGATACACTTCGGATGCACCCATTATAAAGAAAGACTGGTCGCAGGTTGCTGATTCCGAACCTTGGAAACCTATCTTCTTCCCTGATCTCCTGGTCTTCGTGCCTGTAATCAGATCAACCCGCGTCTCGCCCACTCTGCTTCTGAATTACTTGTTTGCCTTTTTCTTCTGTTTCTCAACGATGACTTGCGCAGTTGGTTGCCTAACCCAAATCTTACTAAGCGTCCCTCGACCCTGGACGATCAATTTCATTCGTTAATCACTCCGCGGCCTGCGCCTGACCAACGGCATGAACTTTTTGAAGACGAGGAGCTCTTTCGATGCTGCCAATCGCGGGGTTGACCTCGACCACGCTCTACACAAGAAGGTCCCTAGCCATCTGCCCTGCTATATATTTATCCGGGGCTGTTGCCATTACCAGAATAAGACTTTTCTGTATCTGTTCCCCGACAATACGCTGCGTCCGCGATGGGTTTCTGCGCGCATGGTTTTCCACCGCGACACCTGCTGCATCACCTAAGTATCATTGGATTGATGGAGTAGAGCGCCCGGAGCTATATGAGCCTGGCGGGTACCATCCGGTTTTGATTGACGATTTGCTACACAATCGGTATCGGATAGTTGACAAACTGGGGTTTGGTGGCTACTCAACCATCTGGCTCGCTCGAGACGAGGTAGACAAACGCTACGTCGCAGTAAAGATCGGTATTTCGGCTCCGTCGCTCCCTCGCCGAGAGCAAGAGATACTCAGATCGTTACATGACTCTCATTCGAACTCTCAAAACTCCACGGCGTTGCCAGGCATCCTCGACGCTCTCGATGTTTGCGGTCCAAATGGGAGACACCCGTGTTACACTTTCATTCCCGCGCAAGGGAATCTCAAAGAGGCCTCGTTCAGTCGCCTATTTCCCATTCAAGTCGCACGCGCATTATCTGCAAAGTTGGTGGCTGCTGTTGCAGCCGTTCACTCACGAGGATTCGTGCATGGAGGTCAGTGTTGGTCGATCAAGAGCGACTCATTATAGATGGCGTTAACCAAAAGCAAATAAAGATATCCATCTTCGCAACGGCTTGGTGAAGATGACGTCAACGTTTGACGAACTCTCAATTCAAGAGTTCAGGGAGAAGTATGGCGCGCCTGAAACAGTGCCTATCTCCCGCGTTGATGACAAGCCCCTCACCGCCAACATCCCAGCACACGCTGTCGAGCCTCTTTACCTCGGATTGAAGGCTCAAGAATTCACCTTGGCAGACGCACGAGGCCTGATCCTCAGCGATTTCGGCGAGGCTTTCTGCCCAGCTACGGAGCAGCGACTTGGGAGAGAATGTAACACTCCTCTGGCCAAGAAGGCGCCCGAAGCAGTATTCGAGCCTGATACACCCTTGTCGTTTCCCTCAGACATATGGAGTCTTGGAACCGCCATATGGGAGATAATCGGAATGAAGTTCATCTTCAGCGAGGCAGAAACCCAAGATGAGATCACCGCCCAGCAAATTGACGTCCTAGGTGCTTCGAATTTCCCTCAAAGCTGGAGAAGGCAGTTTGAACGACCGAGGGGCGAAGACAATCATTGTTCCACAACCTTTCCTCTGCGGCCAACTGGTGAACGGGAGATATGGCCCAGTCTAGATAATGCGTTTGAGGAGTTTGTACAAAAGTACAGAAGAAAGCGAGAGACCGCTGGGGTATTTAGCGAAGAAGAGACGCTGGCAATTCTTGAACTAATGCGTGGAATGCTCAAGTTCCGACCCGAGGAGCGTCTGACAATAGAAGAGGTGCTCAGGTCAGAATGGATGATCAAGTGGGCGTTGCCCCAGCTAGAACTCGATCAGAGTGGATAGAATGGGTCGCTAAGGAATTGAAGACTAGGGGTGGTTTCGCTTCTAATCCCCCACACATATAAAATGTATGTGGTGCCTTCAAAAAGTGGTTAACTCTCAAGATCCAGCGAGAGAAAAAAAAAAGACAATGCGAATAAGAGTGCAGAGATAATCAGTACGCCCAAGGGCACGCGGCCTCAGCCTTGTGGCGCACAGACGAGGAAATAGAGTATAGACATGCAACCTAGTGATCTCAAGTCGAGTGTGAGATCGACTGTCAACCACGCTCTTTGGGCCCCAGTCATCGGTATAGCTGTTCATGGAATGGCTTCTATATGAAAATGGCGTGAGCCATGCATCTAAGATGATGAGTCCTGCAAACCGCCAACAATGACCCAACCCTCCGTCGACATTTCCAAAAATACAATGAAGCACAAAAGGATCTCGAGCGCAAAGCTTCTTCAGCAAATTCCCGCAACGCGCTGTCTGAAGGCATGCAGAAATTCAAGGGTCAAGAGGCGTGCTTAGGTTCCAAGTGCCCATGACCGCAACCCAGCAACCTCGTTTACTGTGCATGGCTCATTGTCTTTCAACACCCGATGCTTCGGTATCTTGTTGTTCTTGGTAGGGATCTGAAGTATAATGCTCTCAGTCGGTCCGGGGAAAATACCGCCATGGCCCTCCTCAGTAAGGTCCGCGGTGTCCGTAGCGAACAATAGCCCAAACTCTCCCCCGGCGGTGGTCAAAGTGGTTGAGCTGTTGTCCGGTAGCGTGATGATGCCGAGTCCTTCGAGTAGCACTACCCATCTGCCATAGTATGCTTAGTGTTATACTGTGAACTGTGAAACGAACGAACTCACTGGTTGGTCGGCGCAGGGTGGAAGCCGGCGTCAAACCCGGACGGAACAACATTCACCGAGAGTTTCGAGACGTCCCCTAGCGTTGTGGTTCTTGAGTTGACCAGCCCTGACTGGTTTGACGAGGTGAATGGCTGGTCCAGTTCCCAGCACTCAAATCGCGAGGCGTTCTTGTATGTACCGATGGCGGTGACGTTCAACTTCGTCCCCGTCGCCATGGCTGTGCTGGCAGCGGCGATAATGCCGAATAGGCGGGTAGGAGTGATAGCAACCATATTGATCGGATTTTTGAGATGCAGATAATTCCTGATTTTTACGGATGAACCGAAAGTCGGATTGAGACTTTCTTTATAGTTTTACAACCCGTGCGATGATATTTCTCCTCAGCCAATAGGATTCACAACTTCGTTTCCTCTCATTATCAGCACGTGAAGAATCCAGCGCAACCCATACGAGCCACTGTGCAGAGCCTCAGGCTGACGAGGCTTTGAGCAGGCGTCCCACTCCCAAGGTGGATGGCTTGTTGAGCCCCCATCGTGTGAACGCTCTTCTAGGAAGTCAGCATGAGATCGTTGAGTGGCAGAGCGGATAAGATGGACACTTTCAGAAGTCACAATATGATCCTATACCAAGTTCTCCGGACCTGCGCCCTGTCCTGAGGTCATGCAAGGCTCCATGTTATGTTGCACGTGAAGGCTGATGGGAGCAGTGTCTGGACCCCAACACCGATTTTAGAAACCACGTCAGCCAACCAAAATCCTCAATGCTGTGTAAGTATCACATGCCTAAGGCCGCGAAAGGTAATACTATAGAGGACCGCCCAATCCGGTAACGATCGTTGACCACGGAAAACCTGCTAAACAGATTGGGAAGCCTCATAGCGGCCGCTTTTTCTCGGCAGCCTTGGTCATTCGGTCCGCCCGACACCATGGCAAGGGAAAGAACGCAATGTTTCTGTATCTACTCATCTGGTGGTGCAATTCTAGGACACAGATTTGTTTTGTGAGGACATGTGATGCATCATCAACCTATTGTATTAGTGACAGACGTTTATGTGGCAATGAACGTGCTTGTAATCTACCAGCCGATACTTGACTCGATTTTCTTCTCGGGACAAGGAACTTGTGACTTTGACAGGATTTCACAATTACAGCAGTGAGGGGATATCCGGAGCCCCTAATGCATTCACGCAGTAGTCACGAAATCTTGGGACCACATTTCTCGGCGATGGGTTCGAAGTCAAGGAGTCATTCGATGGCCAGCATACACTCATGTCGTCTCGATTCGAAAGGGTTACGAAGCAGCATGTATTAGATCTGGTAAAATGATACTCTGACAGAGCCCTGACTTTGTGAAACCAAAAGAATTGTGTGCGCATGGCTGACGAGTGATTCTAATTATATGAAGGCCAGTCTCCTGCTCAAGAGTCTACTGTCTGTATTCGCTGTACTTTGAAGTTCTGAGGACCGTCTCAGGTGTCCCTACTACTATCGAAAATATCATGAACGAGAAACTATGACTGGAACAATCAAATAAAGCTTCACATCTGAGAATTCACAAGGGATGACCTGGGACTAAGCTGTCATGTCATGGTGGCTTCTTTAAGGTAAAATCCCCAGCAGACCAGTAGATAGACCTGAATCTACAACCAAACAATATAAGCAGCTAAAGTCCACCTACATACCTTTTACGTCCACCTATATACCTTTTACGTCCACCTACCTATCTGTTTTCAGTGACCTACCTAGTACAAGACTTTATGTACAGGGCCTATAAAATTATATACCTAACAAGGATTCTCCAAATTTCAGATACTTAAGGTATAAAGCCCCTTTATCTTTCTCTTTATCTTCCCCTTTATCTTCCCCTTCATCTTCCCCTTTATCTCCCCCTTCACCTTCACCTTCACCTTTACCTTCTAGCTTTCTAGTCTTCTAGTCTTCTAGCCTACTAGTACCCCTTCTTACCTTTTAGCTATCTAGTATTTAATTAGTAACTAAATATTACCTTCTAATATTCAATTAGTACCTAAATATATATAAGCTACCCTAGGATAGAAAAGCCTTTATACCTTAAGTACCTAAATTTTAGAGATTGAGCTAAGTTAGGATAGAATTTAATATAGAGTAAAAGATACTTTAGAATATAAGGAAACTACTTAGAAAAGTAGGTACTAGGTAGGTCGCTAAAAACTGATAGGTAGGTGGACGGAAAAAGTATGTAGGTGGACTTTAGCTGCGATATAAGGGATCAAATGTGTACTGTGCTAAACAAAGCCCAGCGTCGAGAGTCAGTATACGATGTGGATGCCGAGTGGGCAGACACACATTTCCCCTCATGCTACCTACCCCTCTTCCTCTTGCTGTAGAAGCGATGATCGGCTGTCTGTATCACTGGCCATGCTGACAGTACGAATGCTTCCACTGCGGGGGATGTGCTTACGCCTGCGGAGATCGAGGAGTATCACGATGGGGTAAGTGCTCCATTTATTATTTTGGTAGGGCGTCTGAGGGGATTCTCAAAGGCTCGGAAATTTATTCTTGGCATCATGTTGGCCAAGATCTCCCACATGCGCCTTTCACCACTTGTTTACCATGTATCCCTCATTCGTTGCCTTATCCAGCCTCATTCTCGTGGTACATGGCACCATTCATGAGCTCATTGTCGGGACCTTCAGCACCAAGTTCATCTATACGGTCGAGTTTGACGATGAAGCGCTGACTCTGAGTCTATTGGCAAACACCTCTGTCCCATATGCGGGCAATTGGATTGCTTTTAACGGAAGCTCCATTTCGTCTTTGCTCTACCTCAAGTACCGTGGTTAAATGAATGACAGCATGACAAAACAAATCTCTATACCACCGCCTACGGCCAATCCAACGAGCCGCAGGAACCAAAGTTCGTAAGCTACTCGATCATCAATGCCACCTCCATCGAACACCAAGCCACCATCCCCGCCGGGGGCAACTGCACAGCGACCTCAATCTTCGTCGTGGCGGACGAATATCCCCCATACAATGTCTACGGCACATTCTTCTCGTCAGTCAAGGGGATCAACGCAGGCTGCGGCTCGGTACTCTCAGTCGATGATAGCGGCACACTGGATACAGTGCTTCAGAACTACACATACTTCCCCAACATATCCGGCGTCCACGGAGCCGCCCTGAGCCCAGACTCGCGATACCTATACTCCGCGGACGACACAGGCAACACGCTCTGGACACACACCGTCGACAACGTCACAGGTCAGGTTACATATCTGTCAAACCTGACAGGACCAACACCGGGATCCGACCCACGCCATGTCGTGGTGCACCCCAAGGGGCACTACCTGTACGTCATCCTCGAGGGCTCGAGCCAGCTTGCGCAGTACAGTATCGACCCGGAGACTAGGCTGCCTGCCCAAGATGGCGTCTATCCGCTCTTGATCTCCGCGCAACAGGACCCGGTGCAGTACTGGGCGGACGAGGTGGCGCTGTCGGCAAGCAACAAATACCTCTGGGCCAGCAACCGCGGCAGGCATACAAATATTACAGGCTACATCTCGGTGTTCTCGTTGGACGACTGGGGCGCAATTGTGAAGCAGAACTTTATCTTGCCGACGTCTTCCAGCGGTGGATTTTCGAACATTCTTTCGCCGAGCCCGTACACTGATGACTTTACAGTGCTGACGGATAACTCGACCGGATTTGTGGAGGTTTGGAAGCTGGGTGAGAATGCCGACTCTGCAACGGTGGTGGCCCACCTTGATATCGATGATGGCGGTGGATGCTGTTCCAATGCTTTGTGGTACTCTTAATGGGGATATGCACCCGAGGTTGTGAGAGTAGCGAGACGGTATAAGTTGAATAGGACTATTGGTATTATTTAAGTGTCTCTGGTATTAAGCACTTGGGCCGGGACAACAGTAACTGCCATAGAAGGGTAAGATAATGTATCTTTCAAGATAAACAAAGTAGGTTTCTCCCTGCAAGGAATTTGACAGTGACTCTCCAATTTGCTCCTGAAAACTAGTTATCTAGCCGTAGTGTTAGGCTGTGCCTATTCGCGCCGGTGCTGTCAGACCGTCGAGGTTGAGGCCATCGCGGGCCGCCAGCTAGTCTGACGCCGTCCAGCACTAGGTATTTGTTGAATATCTAGTAGGTAGCCACGGTGTTGCTGACATGACTAGGAAGAGTTTGGGGTCTAACCGTTGATTCGTTACAACTATGAAGCCTCGATCTCAATCGACGACGATCAAAAATAGCACATAACACTAATATGCGGTCGCTTTGACGGAGATATCAGGTTTTTTGGACGAATCAATTTGTGCTGAATGCCTAAGTGCCCGACCAATGCGTGACACTGCCTTGGGTCTTATTACCATCTCCACGCCCCTAATGGCAACAAATGATACGCCTGCGCCAAGTACCCGTATTTCCGCGCAGACCGTGCTAAGAGAATCAGATAACAAACAGTTGTATAAATCGTGCAGCGAGCAACCTTTCTATCGTGTATTCTAGTCTTCCTGATTTTTTATCCCACCTTAACTCCAACATGCTCACGCTCACTGCATGTGCTCCTTGGTACCGACGATAGAATAATCATAATCGCGAATCATCTCGGCGCGCTTCTGCGCGCGTACCTTCCAGATCTCAACCTCGCCGCCTCCACGGATGATGCCAACCCGGTATTTGGCCAGCAGGTTGCGCGCCGCGTTGGAGTGGTTGTACACGCCGCCGTTGAACATGGAGGTGGCGTCCTTGCCGATGGCGGTCGAGATGAGTCCCTTGCCGCCTGGGTGCTGGCTGGTAAAGTCCGTCACATCGTGCACGAGACCTGCGACGGCGATCAGGGCGCGGGTGCGCGACTGCTCGACAAAGCCCTCCCACTCCATCACGGGTAGGACCGCGAGCGGCTTGCCCCAGTCGAGGACGCCGAGCTTGCGGTCCAGCTTCTTCTGCTCCTGCTGCAGCTTGCCCTTGTCGATCTCGTTCTGGGAGAAGGTGCGCAGGTCGCTGGCCAGGCCTAGGAACTTCCAGGTGGCGATGCACCACTTATTCGGGTCGTAGGTCAACCATCTCGTCGTGTTGCGGTAGTCGGTAGGAAACTGTTGATCGGGGGGTTAGTGGGATGGCGGGGGACACGAAGTATGGATGGCAACGTTTGACATCGGGGACGTCTACATACCTCGTGGTGAAAGTTGTGGTATCCCTCGCCAAGGCTGAACAGCGACGAGATCCAATGGTCGCGTGGGGAGCGCCTGTCGTCGAAGGGCTGATCGCCAAGGTAGTGTCCGAGGCTGTTGATGGTGAAGGAGCTCTGCTGAACGGTGACGACGCGGAGAACGCCGGCGTAGATGAGCCCGCCTTTCCAATCTCCCCAGCCGAAACCCGCTACCAGGGTCGGCATGACCCAGGCGAAGAATATAGATATCGGGGCATAGTACTTGTGCTGCCAGACGACGAAGGGGTCGTTGGAGAGGTCGGAGATGTCGGTGCGGCCGTGTTTCTTGTAGTCTTGGTTCAGGAGGAGCCAGCCCATATGCGCATGCCACACTGCAGTACCCGGGGATTAGCATCGCATTCGTTGAGGAAAGGTGGGCAGTGCGTGGAGCTGCCCAGAGTACCCTACGTTCACATGCCGCCCTGCTCCAAGTAGACCGCCAGGTGACTGATGCATTCAGGCTGGTGGAAGAAAGAGGTGAGGGGGAGGAGTTGCAAGTAGTAGGGCAATGGTGGTGGAGATAGCCTCTCGACTGGATATTGACTCACGACCCTTGTGGACGGTGTACGGGTCAGCGTCAGTGTCGGTGAACCTGTGGTGGGCGCGGTGGCCCCAACTCCAGAAGCGAATCGAGCCCTCGAGGGCGCTGGCACCCCCAAAGCCGAGGAAGACCTGCAGGGGCAAAGTTGCTGTGTAGGAGCAGTGAGACCAGAGGCGGTGGTACCCTGCTGTGATACCAATGCCGGCCCAGAGGTGCAGTAGGACGGATAGGATGAGAGTCGGACGTGTCAATGGCGTGTAGCATGCGTAGTAGATGGCGACGATAGGGATGAAGACGAGCAGGGTCGTCTTGAACCAGTCAATATGGAGATACCAGTTGGAAAGTGTCCATGGCTGATCCGAGATGTGTGGTCCACGCCGGGACATGTAGCTGGGCTGCTGGCCGGGCCTCAACAGCGATTCGTTCGCCGCTGGTATCAGAGACACCGTCTTCGGCGCTGCCGTCGTTGTGGTGGTCGTTGATTGTAGCTGCGCCATGGTTGAGCAACAGCGGTGGAAGTGAAGCCGGGAGGGATTCCTTAGGTGGTTAGGAAGGAGGAGTGCCTAGGAGAAAATATCCTCGGGAGGTGGTGGATGGGCAAGGTCTAGCCTCTTGCCAAGGAAAGCTGTCCTAGCGCGTGTTTCGATTCAACAAAACCAAAGGCGAGAATTCATGCAGGGAAGGTGGCAGGCCACGAAGGACAGATTACATCATTGGACCCCTATGTGGACATTGGGCATGTTGTACAGTAGGGGTCTCTCCTTTTGTGGGGGCGAACTCAAAACACGACAGTGCCTTCCGTCCCTGCTAGCATTGCCGCCATGCCGTGGCAGCGTGGCTTGGAGGCTTGGTTAGCTCTGAAAAAGAAGATTATCGGCTGCGACTTCGCCACATAGTGTGTAGCTCTATTGGAATAAGAGAGATGGGGAGCTGGGTTATCATATATCAGCAATCTCAAGCCTCAATAATCCCTCGTTCTAGAACTTGTGACAACATCAACGCTCCCAAACCATATTTGGTATGGGACCCACGCATCCGTGCAGCAAGAAGGGTCTTCTCCTCCCCCTGTCAGGAACAGCTCGGGACTTACTCCGTAGGGGCAGGTGCTCCCAAGCCGCACCGCCATTGGCCCTTGGGCTGCAGGTACGGGTATTCCCATCGACAAGGTTCAGGGGGTGAGGTGGGCTAGCGCAGATCACAGCAATGTTCAGATGGTCCGTGTTATGATGGAGTTAATGCCATTCTTCAAGACTCTAGTAATGTTTGAATCTGTGTCCCTATATTAGTTCTCTGTTCCGAATGATTCCGGCGTAACATAAGATTCTAGTATAAACACGGTTAGAATTGTTACTCACGCATATTACAGTGGAGTACATGGAGAACAGACGTCCTTGTACAGGCACCCGCGGGTACTGCTCCGTACCTCGGCAGTTATGAAAGAGAACGAGCTCCCGTATTTCGTATATCTCGTACTTCGAATATGACCAACTTCTTCGAATCTCAAACATTGCTGGTAGACTCCTCAAGATCCATTTTGTTCCTAAAATCCTTGTAGGACATAATGTACTGGCTACAAGTCTTCTAAAAGCGCTGTACTGACCACGGCAGACCGCTAGCTTCACGCCTTTCTAGTCTTCCCAGCTAGTTGTCCCATGTCTTCGGTAGTCGTCACGTCAACCTGAAGAGGATGAAGTAGAGACGGCAGTTGGAGAGTATTAACCCAAGCTCATTGGTATGGGCTGTGCTGTCACATGTCTGTCACATGAGCCATTTTCTTTGTTGTGTCGCTGTTGTCGACCCGGTAGCCAGTCAACCAGTCTGTGCCATAGCGCCGATGGCGATGTTGATTTTCAGCTCAGGCCCTTGAACCTGCATCTTTTTGTTCTCCTCGGGTCATAATAGAGACCCAAAGGGTTTCACCCCGGCTGCCGGATGATGTGGAAAACCATATACGAGACACTTTCAACACTGGCATCGTTTGCTTATACACGAGGCAACAGCCAATCACTTTGCCAGTGTCAATGGATTCCGGATTGTAATATTATTGTTTTACATGGAGCTAACATTTGTTGCCGCGAAATGAGTTCACCGGATATATCCATGTCCGACGGTGTGCCAGGGACACGGACGTTCTCTGTCATCACTACGCCCCTCGTCGTTGTCTCAGTCGTGTTCCCTTTCTTGGCCGCTGTCTCTATCTACCTTCGTTTGCTGGCCAAAAGATGGGTCGGTCAGTCTTACCATGCAGATGACTGGTGGGTCATTGCAACTTGGGTTTGTCTCATCTTCCCTACCCCGATCCTCTTGCGAAGCCTCATTAATTTCCATCAGTTCTTAACCATCCCGATGAGCGTCTTATTCTGGGTATTTGCTGCCAAGTCAGGGGTCGATTCGTACGACATTAACAGTCTTCAAGGCACATATGACTCTCTCGAAGTAGGTGGCTGCATCGATGACAGTAACCAGCCAAATTGAGTGCAACTGACAGCGGAACAAACCTGACTTAGGTTGCATTTTTGACAGCTTGCTTCCTTCAATTACCATTATCATCAGTGAAGATATCTGTCTTGCTTTTTTATAAACGAATTTTCGTGATTTCGCGAAAGCTGGCTATCTGCACCTGGGTGGCCATTGGTGTCATCGTGGTGTGGTGTGTAATATTCACCGTAGTGAGTATTCCCGGTCCATCAGGTCATCAGGGCGAGTGTCTCCCACACCACTAGCACAAAGAGGTTTGGTCAGTGACGTTTCTAATGCATCTGGATAGATGGTAATAACCCTGGTCGACCCTATTTCCGAAACATGGAAAGGAGGCAGGATGCGATGGGATATGCGTGCATTGGGACTGGCACAAGTGGGGAGCAGCATTGCACTCGACATCATCGTCTTGTGTTTCCCACTGCCGATTGTGTTCCGCATGCTCTTGTCACCCAGGAAAAAGCTGATGGTCTTCGCAATGTTCTGGCTCGGTGCATTGTAAGCCCCCACTAACCCTGGAACAGTCTTGGCACATAACCTAGGGTCTTAGAAGCTGACAATCCTCTTCGAAGCTGCTGTATTGCCGCAATTATACGTTCAATCCTGCTTGAACAAAGTCTTGGCCGATTTTCGAAATCGCAAGAGACCGTCTGTAAGCAACTAAGCGAAAGCATCTGCTTGCAAGTCACCGGACGAGAAAATTGTCCGACTGACAAATTGAACACAACAGACAAGCAGTCGAACCAATACATCTTCATGTTGATTGAACCCAACTGCTCAATCATCGCGGCATGCCTACCATGCTATGGGCCCTTTCTAGGCAGGAGTCGTGACCGCAACTCGGAGCCTAACATAAATCCCCAAATGTCTTACACTGGCGACGGACCTTCTCACAAAGGCTCATGGGGAGGCAGTACGAATACATGGCCGTCTTTCAGCAAATCACCGTCTCAAGCTCAACTGGATGCTCGTTTTGGGTGGCCACCGGAGAGTCAGTCTGATGTTCGACGCTCCGTGGCCCAATCCGCCTACATCAGGAGTAGTTTGCCTGAGACAGTGAAGGAGGTGGTCTAAACCGAAACTAAACTGGAATTGGCGATCGGAATATACGACCAGTTTCTAATGAACCCGATGAGGCATTGGCGCAGGTCACAGGTTTCGAATTGAAAGACTGAAAAAAGACTACAAATTTCCACATTAAGGCATATAGCAAATATTTTGTTCAGCCAGCGCATAAGCCGTGTTGCAACAACCCATTCTGCGTCTTTGTTTTGGCTCACGACTTTCAGGGGAATGAAAGCAGGCTACCATGCTGCATTTGATGGGAATGAAAGCAGGCTACCATGCTGCATTTGATGTTGCATGGACAAGACGGTGAAGAACGGTAAAGTGGACTTGATGATAATGGTTTCTAGATATTATTAATTATTATAATCCATAAATAAACATAGATAACTATGACTAAGGCATTTACTATTGCATCTTTTCTAATTCGATACGGAGACCTAGGAGAATACTCCCAGGCTCTTGTGGATACCAATAAAGACCCGAGATAGTGATTTATTCGGCCTTGGGCCATTCAGATCAGTGTCATGTACCTCGGTAGGTAGTCTAGGAGAGAACCCTAATGACGATTCGAATTGCTTGCTGAACCTTCAGAGGGTGCCAAGGACAATTGCTCGCTGCCCACAGCACTCTCGATGACTCCTCTTTCACCATGATAAGCAGGCTCCAGACAAAGGGTTTGCTGTTCAACATCAAACCCGTTTCTGCTTTCCATAATCCACGTTTCACCGAATCCATGCCTTCCGGGTTTCTGTCCAGTCTCTAGACGATTGAAACCAGTGCGTGGTCGATTAGGATCAAAGCGTGTGGGCTTCCGATTCCTGCCTTGAGAAGTGCCGAGGGCGATATTCCTGACTTTGGAGCAGAATGTTGAGTTCGAAATATTCTTCCGAACAAACCTGGAAAATCCGGGCATCGAACACACAATTATTGCTGCAGATAACTCGACTTGACTATATTGGTAGATCGTCTGTCAATTATTTGCTTGTTATCCGGCTGGACAGCAACAGATGCTTACTTGCACAGGAGAGGGACCCCAGCGATCCATATTCCATCTGTAGGTGAAAGTGCTTTCACTCTATAGCCAAGAGATACAAGACTAGCACAAACACCCCTAAACTATATTGTCAGCTCCATTCCTATGCATAGTAATATTATTACCTGGAAAAAAGAAAGACCTTACAATATAGCAGTGAGGAACACTGCCATGACTTGAACCCGCTGTCTCATAGACAGATTCAGTCCAATAATTGTGGGGATGGGAAGAACGAATATGTAAATATCGATGGCGGATCCAATTGCAGCGGCTGCGACGCTCCACCTGATCACGAAAGCGAATCTGTCAGAGGATGCATAAATTTCCCAATCATCCCAAGTCTCCCCGACGTGGGGCGCCATATAGTATGATAGGACGGGCGGGCAGATTGCACAGAATACAATATTGATGGCAATCCCAAATTGAATGGCGAGGCGAAGATTTCTTGAGACTTGAAAGACTTCATAGTACAACAACAAGGTTGCAGTTTTGGCCAAGAGTACTCCGAAGCTGTACAGGACTGTGTATGCAAGCGAGACCTAGTGCTATATCAGCATACGAAAAAGTCCAGTGTTTCAGCATAATATCATACTTGGAAGTACTGTGCATTAAGCAAACAGAGCGGAACATCCCATACGTAACGATAAGGTCGAACAACTGAATACCATCGGCTTAGCATCCCAGCTCGGAACAGGAATAACGTGTGTGATGCTTACATTTTATGAGCAGTACTGCCTGAGTTATAGTGATAAGGGTGGCAATGAAGACCATGTCTAAGTACAGCTTCGATGTTAGTCGTCCTCCGGAGAGTATATATGATATTCCAAAGATAGACCATTACAGTCACTCCATCTTCGCTTGTCACTGTTACCCCAAAGTCTGCCACCAGCGAATACAGTGGCGAACACAGTTACGACAACTGTGAGGCTTATGATAACACCCCTCAGTGATGCATCTGGGTGCCCCAAATTGCTGACCTGACTATCGGGAGGCTGGCTGCTGGGGATAGAACAGAGGTCCACCCCAGGAAACGAAACAACATAGCCGGAAGCCATTACAACGCTTCACAAGATGACACGATCGTTGGCAAAGTGTCGTATTCTGATGTGTCTGGGGATAGCCACTGAAACAGTTTACAGTGTTACTTGAAAGCCCATCACGTTGACGTGAGAAGTATCTTAGGGTAAACGCCAACACGAATGACATAACACGGGGACTTTAACGATTAAAGTTTTATGCCGTTAGTGCCTGTCTACCCCATACGTGGGAGGCGCAAGGCCTTACTCAGCCGAGAATCCAAGTTTACGTATAGATCTACACTAGAAGGCCAGTTGCAGAGTGGAATCTTGGCGTTGCGCGGAAAGTTGGGGGCTATGCGAACAATCGACCCTAGAGCGGCAGTATGAGGGCTGGGGGGATAGTTACACAACATTGCGTCAGTGCTCACCGCTCAGTGTTGTCTTTGATTGTGAGCTATAATTTTCTCTGCGATGCGGCTGCGCAGAAGCTCACCCGGGCTGTGTGTTACATTAGGCTGAGTAAGATGCGGGTCGAATTGTCCAAATATTTGAATGCAAGACTTATAGACTCGCCTATATGGTAGTACACATTTTATAGAGGATATACTCCTAACCCTAGTTTTAGAATATACCTATAGATATTATAAAACACCTATAAGGTTAAAAAAACCTATTTAGACTTATTTAAATAATAAATAAGTTTAATATAGTTTTTTCTCCCTAATAAAATATTTTAGTTCCTCTATAATTATAAGCTTAATATATAACTATTAAATCTTCTTCTAAGAAGCTTAAAATAAATAATTTAAGATATAACTTATCTTATATATTTTTTATAAATTTTATTTTATTCCTAATATAATATATATAGTTATAAGATAAAGATAATTCTATTTATAAAGAATTAATATTCCTCTTAAATATAAAAGTAAAAGACCTATAATTATTTTTTTTAATTAATTTTATTTAACTATATTATATTCCTATAACTAAAGCTAAATCTAGAGAAACTTTCTTTACTAGAATTTTTCCTAGAGACTATTTATTATCTTTTTCTTTAACTTTAAAAACTTCTTATTCTCTAACTTTATCTTAAGATTTATATAAAAGTTAATAATATAAGAATCTATATTAAATTCTTTTAGCTTATTAATAAATAAACTAAGAAGTTTTAATATAAAGTAATTATTTATAAAGAGGTTTTTAAGGGCTCTTTTTATATAATTATAGACTTATAAGTTAATTTCTATTTTATAACTATTTATAATAGAGCTATTAAGTTTATATATTTAGATATATAATAGTAAAATTTAGTTAACTTATTTAGTAGTTATTTTAACTTTAGTAATATAGTAGGCTAATAATTACTTTTAAGTAGTCTTATATAAGAAGGTTATATTACTTAGTTTTATTAGATAGGTAAATATTTATAGAGTAGAGCTAGAACCTTAGTTAGGGTAATAATAGTAGCTTTTATAATTACCTATTTTAGTTAACTTAAAGGCTTAAGTTATATAGTAATAATACTTATATATAGTACTTAATAGTATTAAACTAGGTTACTTATAGCTTATAATAACTTTAACGTTAATATATATTAATAGTATTAATATAAATAGATTAGGTATAGCCTAATATTATAGCTATTAGTATAAAATAGTAACTTTTAGTTATAAATAAATTATAGGAGAATTATAAAGTTATTATACCTTCCTTTATTATATCTTCTTTTATTATATTATCTTTTATTATAAATTTTAACTTAATAGAGGAACTAAAATAATATATAAAGTCTATAAAGAGTTAATATTAATAATATTTATTAGAAAGTATTATTTTAAAGAATATAATATTTATAAGGTAAAATATAAATATATATTAACTTATAATTAAAAAAATATAAACTTCTCCTTATATCTTAATTTTATATTTATCCTTTTATTATTACTTTTATATATCTTTCCTATTAATTAAAATAAAATACTAATAATATTAAACCTTATAATATAACTTATAAGTATTATTATTTATTTAACCCTCCTTCTAATTAATATAAAATTAATAAAAAGCTATAAGGGAAATATTAAATACCTAGACTAAGAAAATACTATTTATATACTAAGAGTTAATATTATAACTAAGGTGAGCCTTATATATAAGAGGAAATAAAAGTAGCCTACCTTAATAAGATAAAAATTCCTATAATAATTTAATTAAAAATATATCTAATAGTAATATATTAAGAGATATTTACCTAAATAAAAAGGAATATAATAGCCACCTAAAAATAACCTCTAAGCTATTAATAATTAAGTAAGCCTTAAGGCTTCTCTAATAATATAAGTATTAAATATATTTAATTAAGAGCTAATAAAGGAGGAAGTTAATAGACTTAGTAAACTATAATAAGAGAAGATATATAATTAATTTAATTTATTATA